>BPLR01000370.1:0-262026 GCA_021605095.1 Caerostris extrusa | reverse complement strand
CCCGTAGTTGGGCGCGAGAGGAGAAAGCTAACGGGGACGCTTGTGGGACGCTGAATCAAGCAGCGGTAGAAAATGGTTGTGAATGTATCCATACTTTCTGTAAATATTGATGTAAATATATTCATTAAATATGTGTTGTTGAGAGAAAACCAACGCTTCTTTATGTCGCTTTGAAATACACCCCTAGATTGCCTCCCTCTGTCGTTAAAAATTTGCTAGACTGTGGGAAAGTCTACATATATATATATAAAAGAAGATATTTAAATCAATTTTACACAAAAGTAACGGAAAATATAAATAAAAAATTCAGATTGTCAACAATTAAAGCCTTTTTTAATAGTAGTTTAATATATCTTTAACCCAAATGTTAACTATAATCAATGGTGTATGTAGATAAGCCTCAACAGTTCGAACCTCGACTCTGCAGCACACAACTAATTATATTTATTACAGAGTGAATGTACACCGTAATTTCTACTAATAATCATAAACTAACAGATCATAATCATAACTGTTAGATGACTAAAATCAAATTTTCTACGAGTCTTCTCAATTTTTTTTTTTGGAATTGCACATTATAACAAGTAATATAAATAATTTTTTAAAGTCAAGTTGAAATTTTCTCTTATATCTGGCGCCATCTATTATTAGACAAATGCAGCTTAAATCTAAAAAAAAAAAACTAAAATGAATGAATTAAATTGAACGAACAAATTAGTATTTGAAAAAACTGTATTCACATCAGTGTCCTCCACTACACAGTTCAAAAGAAACATGTATTTGAACTTGAGTGGATGACTAAAAAAGTATTTTATTAACGATTGAAAATGTGAATAAGATATAGATAGGGAGAGTGTGGGGTTGAAAAAGAGGAGGGAGAACCGCAATTTGGCCGAATCAATTGTTTAAAATAAACGATTTTTAACACTCAAATGAATTAGTAATTAGAGTACGTTCCATAGCAATTAATTATACGAATTTTAATGTAATTTCTTAGATCGTTTTGGATGGAAAAATATTCATTATAGAAAAATATTTAAGGAATGTCGTTAAAAAGAAAAATATTCTTAAAGGCTAGATGCTCGAAAGAATTTTTTAATTATTAATTAAATTTTAATTATTAACTTACAAAATATTAAAATATAAAATTATAATGTCATTAATAATTAAAAAATAAAATAATATATATAATAATAAATATAATATATAAATAATATATGTAATTATAATAATAAATATATAATAAAATATCAAATTACAAATATGCAATATAGTGAAAAAAAGTAGGAATTACTTGCTATTTCAACTTTTCCAATCTCTGAGAACAAGTAAAGAAAATATTTACTTAAATACAGTTCAATCAATCTGTCCAAAATTTTAAAAAAGTTTTTTTTAAAAAAAGCATTGCTATGAATTGCGTGATATAAAAAGAGGTCGTGTGAGAGTTCCGCTTCTTATAAAGACAAAAAAAAAAAAAAAAAAAAATAAAAAAAAAAAAAAAAAAAAAATCGTTCTCGATATCTCCACCAGATGGCGGTAGGCGTTTCGGGTGTGTGAGGCTCTATAAGATAAGCGCTCGTGGGAAACGACAGCGCTGTCAATCAAGGGCAAAAGCGAAGTAGCTGGACCGTCTTCAATTGAAGCGCTGGGCCAATTACGGCTGCAGTGACGAGAATTAATAAAAGCTCACAAGGGTTGCCGCGAGGATCGTCCGTTTATTTAACGCACGGAGCCAACGCACTCTGGTGTCATGGAGGCGCTTGCGAAACCATTTTCGAATTTCCATGCATTTTTCGAGTCATTTCCTCATCTTTTTTTTTCCCCGTGTAACAAAGCCTTGAAATAATAGATAAATAATTTAAAAATAATTAGTAAACAATAATAATAAATAATTGAATAATATACAGAGCATAAAAAGAAAAGACATTCTTTTAGAAAAAAAAATGAAAAAATTCTATTTTAATGTAGTAAATTTTGAGTATAGCAAGACCTTTATAGTTAAACAAAAAAATTTAAATAGTTTTAAAAACACAAAGATGACTGCAAATTTGCATAGATTTATAGTAATTAATTTTTTTTTTTTAAATATTAATGGATTATATAACAAAAATTCAATTTATGAGATAATTATTATGTCATTATGGCAGAATTCTTATCTCTTTATTTAACTTTGATATGTGTCACAAAAAACTGAAATAAATGTTTTATATAATAGCGTCTAGCTTTAAAAAAAATAAAATAAAAAAAAATTAGTTTACAATAACTATTATTACTATACTAATAAAATTACAATAACTATTGAATTTATTTAAACTTCGATATTTAATTTTTTTTTCGTAAGTGGATGACTCAATTTTTTTTTTTTTTTTTTTGAAAATTAAAATGTATATATAAATAAATTACACTATGGAGCCCATATGGCCTAGTGGCTAGCGCTCTGGCGTTCGGTAACACGGGTTTCGGGTTCAAGACCCGGCGGTGTCATAGATGTTTGTAGTGGTTCGGAATCCACTTTAAACCGTAGGTCTCGGTCTAACAGGATCGTAGAGCGTTGCGGGGGTAGTGTTACTCCGCTTCCGTAGCTTATCTTCAAGCTACGTATACCCCCTGGATAGAGCTCAATGAGTAACAGCAGTGCAGCCCATGCTTATGGCATAAATATTAACTGTCTGTATTGCCAGCTACATTAGAACAACAAGTTTTAAAAACACAAAAAATGACTGCAAATTTGCGTAGATTCATAATAATTAAATTTGATTAATGGATTATGTAAAAAAAAAAAACCCCGAATTTGTGAGGTAAGAATTCTATCAACACGGCGTGATAATGATCTCTTTTTTTAACTTTGATGTGTGTCACAAAACTAAAATAAATGTTTTATATAATAACATACAGCTTAAATAATAATAAGGTTAGAATAACTTTTTATCTGTATGGATGCTATAAATAAATTATACTATGGGGCCTAAATGGCGAGTGCCTAGCGCTCTGGTGGTCGGTACGACAGTTTTCGGGTTCGAGTCCCGGTGGTGCCTTGGGTTTTTGTGGGGGTTCGAATCCACTTTAAATCGTAGGTCCCAGTGCAACATGACCGTAGAGAGTTGCGAGGGTAGTGTTACTCCGTGTCCGCAGCTTATCTTCAAGCTACACGCACCCCTGGGTAGTGCTAAAGTGAGTAACGTCGGTTCGGCGCTTGCCTTAAGCCATAAAAAGACAACTGTCTAAGTGTTTGACAGCTGCATTAGAACAACAAAAAAAAAAAAAAATATATATAAAAATGAATTAATTATTCTATTAGTGCTAATATAGTCGAAGTTAATTTTCGAAACAATATTTCTTTTCATAATGTCAATTAATGTTTTTAATGTAATTGTTATCATGGCCAATTTTATAACAATTTTATATTAAAGAAAATATATCGATTTTTTAAATAGAATATTTGTAAATTTTTCTTAAACAATAAAATAAAATAATAAACAAAATAATTTACGCTTTGTTTTATCATTGAAGAAACGGTTACACTAGAAGAGATTTTTCAATTTTGAAATTATTTAATTATTTCAAATTGGTTGACATTCAATAAATAAATAAGTGAGAACAACGACAATAACAATTATAATAATAATGAAATCTCTTTGGTTTTATTCTTCTAAAACTATAATGGACGAAACAGAAACACATTTATATCAAAGACAAACTACTTAAAGCAGGGGTGGCCAGCCCAAATGATTTTGCGGGCCACTTTGAAATGCATCCTAACTCCGTGGACAGCATATAAAATGATATATCCCCATATTAGATTTAGACCCACAGTAGACATTCTTTTGGGGGAAAAATTGTAACATAACGAATTATTACTTTTGTATTTACTGTTATTCTTACATGAAAATATAGATAATATAATAATATTGATACTAAACGCACACTGTAAAGAAATATATAACACTAAAGATGAAACATAAAAAATATATAAATATAAACGAAATAAAAAATGAAATCATTCAAAAATATTTATTTGACTAGTGCGATATGTGTTTCTCCACTCTTTCATTTAGCTTTTGCAAATCGATCTCAATTTGGGTATTAACATATCGTAATAGGTATTACATCCATTTTTTTTTTTTTTAGCGTGTTTTGTGTTGGGCTCATTTCATTTTCGAAAAAAAAAAAAACGATTCGTAGGTGTAAGTTGAACCAAAAGCACTAACAACTTGAACTAAGAGTCTGAGTTACTCTGCTGTCAACGATCAACTGTACGTATCTAGGGATGGTCACTGTGTCACTTAAAGTGAAACATAGAATCTGTTATATTAGAATATATGCAGAATATAATTTAATTATTTTGCGAACTCATAAATAAAGTAGGCACTATTTGTCGTATATATTCGCAAGAATATAATTTTAAATCAAAGTTCATTTTTGAATATAGGGATGCACACATAATGTATTTTTTTTTAATACATTGTTTTTCACTACTTTGACCATTATGAAATAAATATATTTTGTAAAAGTGTGATAAACCTCAGGGGCCGGAAAAATATTCAAAGCGGGCCGCATGCGGGCTATAAATCAGGCCTATAATCGAGCCTATAAACCTGAAATATAGGCTCGACTACCAAACTTCGATAAATAAACATATTCATCCATTTTTTATGAAATAAAATATTTTTTAATTTAAGCCATTGGTTACGAACTTATTTTATACGTGCAAATCTTAACAAATCTAATATGGGGATATATAATTTATATGCAGCCCGCGGAGTTATATGTATATGTTTGCAGCAATTTCACTATGAGTCGCCAAAAGAGCGATTTCGTCACTTTAAAGGCAACCCTTCCCCTCGAATTTGGGAAATCAACGACCGCTGCCGTTAGACCTTCGCATTCTCAGACGACCACTCGCCTTTTGTTTCCATATTTTTGTTTATTTATTAAGAAAAATAAAAAAGAAAGGGGGGGGTCCACAAATGATGCCCCTGCGATCCAGTAGACAGGCAGATTAAAGGAGATCAGTATATCAATCTTGAGAAAACTATAATAATCCTTTAATGGTTGAATTTTAATTTAAATGTTGGCATGCTTTTTATTTTTAGCTCGCTCTTCCTTTCATAATTTTTTTTTTTCTTTACTTTACGTTTTTTTTTTTTTTTTTTTGTGTGCGTATGCTTTTATTTTTGTGCTTTTTTTTTTTTTTTTATGCTGCGATTTGACCATTGTTTAAAATAAACGACTTAACACTCAAATGAAATAGGATGCATTAAAAATGAATTAGTAATCAGAGCACGTACTACGGTAATTAATTATACGAATTTTAATGTCATTTCTAGAATCGTTTTGGATGGAAAAATATTTGTATAGAAAAATATTTAAGGAATGTCGTTACAAGAAAAATATTCTTAAAGGGTAGATGCCAAAAATTTTTTTTTAATCATTAACTTACAAAATAGTAAAATATAAAATTATAATATCATTATAATTAAAAAATTTAAATTATATTATATTAAAAAATTAAAAAGCATTATTAAATTATATTTAAAAACAAGTAATGTATATAAAAAAAAATTTTAAAGTCAATTCCTACTTTTTTTTCAGAAAAGTTTATTGCAGAAAAGTACTCTACAAATAATTTTCATTCATTTTTTTTAAGTTTATCTGGCGCCATCTATTGGTTAATACATGCAACTTAAATCTAAAAAAAAAAAATAAAATTAATCAATTAAATTGAAGGAATGAATTAATAATTGAAAAAACTGTATTCACATCCAGTGTCATCCACTACAAGTTAAAAAAAAAAATGTACTTTTAACTTGAGTGGATGAATAAAAAAGTATTTTATGAACGATTGAAAATGTGAACAAGATATATAGGGAGAGTGTGAGCTAATAGTAGGAATTGAATAAAATATTAAAATATCAAAATATTAAATTACAAATATGTTGTTGTTGTTCTAATGCAGCTAGCAATACAGAGACTTACCTTATTACCTTACAAAATATTAAAATATAAAATTACAATATTATTATAATTAAAAAATTATTATTAAATTATATTAAAAAATAAAATATTAAAATATTAAATTACAAATATGTTGTTGTTGTTGTTCAAATGCAGCTGACAATAGAGAGACATTACTTTACAAACTATTAAAATATAAAATTATAATATCATTATAATTAAAATATTAAAATTATACTATATTAAAAAAAAATGAAACAATTAA
Organism: Caerostris extrusa; assembly: GCA_021605095.1. Lineage (NCBI taxonomy): Eukaryota > Metazoa > Arthropoda > Arachnida > Araneae > Araneidae > Caerostris > Caerostris extrusa. The sequence continues at coordinate 255,806 of BPLR01000370.1, read as the reverse complement.
AAAATTATTATTAGATTATATTAAAAAATAAAATATTAAAATATTAAATTACAAATATGTTGTTGTTGTTCTAATGCAACTGGCACTATAGAGACTTACCTTATTACGTTACAAAAATATTAAAATATAAAATTATAATATCATTGTAATTAAAAAATTAAAATTATATTATATTAAAAAAATTATTATTAGGACCCAGTCTAATATGGCTGTAGAGCGTTGGGCGTAGGGCTGTCAATTCTACCCCGTAAAAGGAAAACATCTTCTTTCTCAAAATCTGCCAGTAGGCGGAAGGCCTTGGCCCGCCAAGGAGCTGTTATGTCACAGATGATGATGAGGATGATATATATATATAGGATAAGAAGGGGAACGGGAATTCGCTGGGAATGTCGCCTTTGGGAACGCTGAATTCGTTAGAAATCTGGCTTTCTAGAGGATGATGACCCAGGTCAAAGCACCTGGAATTCGGGAACAACGACTATGACAATTTACAGTCATAAATAAAGGTGACATTTTGTCTAAAAAATGTTGCAGCTTCATTAAATATATCACATCTAAGTAATTGTAAGCAGGCTTCTGTTTGTTTCCCATACTGATAACATTCCAAATGCTCATTGTGAATGACTCGCCAACAAGACACACTTGATGCAGTAGATAATTTATTTTATAACCACCGATGAAAAATTAGCATGTTTTGCATACACAATAGACGAAATAGAAAAAAAAAAAAAAAAAAAAAAAGCTGCTTTTATTAATTACCAGAACTTCGTTTTATGTTATTAAAAAAAAAAACAGAAAAGAATTTCTGTGTTTGAATAGAATTTATTCAAATTGAAGAAAGAACCCGTGAGAAAGACTGCGGTTTGCAGTTAGAATTCCAAAGAAGACACAGGGCAAAAATGATTAACTCAAGGGAAATGACATTAAATAAAAGTGGATTTTTACGGCTTTATGTCACTTTTTAACGGACAGAATGTCTTTGCGTTTTTAAATGATACGTAAAAATATTTATAAAAAAAAAATGCCAAGTGTTTGTGATATTAAAATATCACACATAAAAAAATGACAGACACGTTTACGATTGCCATTTTGTTGTAGTGTTTTAAAACTTTTAAAAACGTATAGTACGTATCGAAAAATGTCTTAATTGCACTTTTGTAGCATGAACAGAACGCGTTTCTAATAAAGGAATTGAAGAAACTATACAAAAATTAGGTATTCAAAAAGTCAAGTACTACTGCGTCCAAAAGTAAGACCAATTGTTTTTTTTTCCAGAAAGTCTTTATTTATTCTTCCAAATTTATTTCATCACCTTCAAAATAATCCCCTCCGGACACAATGCACTTGTGCCAACTTTTTTTCAATCCTCAATGCATGCTAAAAAGTCATCGACAGGCATGGCCTTCAAAGAGCGCTGGGATTACGTTGAATCTCTTCAGTAGACTAACGGTGTCCCCGGAGTGGTTTTTTTTTGTATTTAGGGAATAGCCAGAAGTCGTATGGCACTAAATCAGGTGAATACGGTGGTTGTGGCACGATATGGGATCACGAAGAATCAATGCAATGTGAGCTGGTGCATTATCGTCATGCAAAAACCAAGAGTTGTTTTCCTATAAATGTGGCCTCTTTTTTGCGAAAAGCTTCACACAAACGACGCATAACACTCAAATAATATTCCTTGTTGACAGTTTGACTCAGCGGAAAGAATTCATAAGGCACCACACCACCGTAATCGAAGAAAACAGTCAACATGATTTTTAATTTTTGAGCGACTTTGCCGGACTCTTTTCGGTCTTGCTTCCCCTTTGTCACGATATTCACTCGATTGATCGGTTGTTTCCGAGTCGCAAACATAAATCCAAGTCTCATCTCCAGTTATGATGCATTTCAACTTGTCCTGATAGTCAGAAAGCATTGTTTCACACACTGCAACGCGTCGATATTTTTCAGAAAAATTCATTGTTTTCTGTACCCATCGAGATTTGACGCGTTTGAGGCCCAAACATCTTTTAAAACGGAATTGATCGATCCTTTTGAAATTCCAACATCCTCAGCAAGGTCTCTAATTGTAAATCGACGGTTTGCAAGCACCCAATCTTTTATTTTTTTTTTTTGTACGCGAGCTTCGTCGGTTGAGGCGGAGGGTCGTCCAGAGGGCTCTTTGTCTTCAACGCGTTCTGTGCTTTCTCTGAACTGTTTATACCACTTGTAAACATTTCCTTCCGATATAGGAATGCTTATGGAATGCCTTCTGCAACATTCTATACGTTTCCTCAAACAAAATTGAATGCAAGTTCTTTGCTCAATGAATTCAAACATTTCAAAACTCGATGGAATCAGTTTTTGGCGTGTCAAAAAGCCAAGCGTAACTCAAACACTCATGAATATTTTGACTTGAAATTTCACACAGATGTCAAGAACAGTGCCAGCAACATAAAAAGAAGAAATAAATTGAAATTCCATAAGCCCGGGAATTTTAAATTGAAAATGGGTTTTTACTCTTTGGACACAGTTGTGTGCTGTGCTATTTTTTTTTACATTATCAGTAGAAATATTAAAATCTTAAACTTCATTTCACAAAAATACACACACACACACGCACATATATATATATATATATATAATTTTATATTTACAATTCAATTTTGCTTAATTAACATTCATATTTTCATACTATTAATTAATAATAATCCATATTATATATATTTATATATAATTGTTGTGATTATTTATGGATTATACTATTAATACACGATGTAGCTAAGTGCTATTTAGTAAATTGCCGTTAATGAGTATGTTCGTGTTGTTTTGTGATAGATTCACTTCCGCAAATGTGGCATGAGAAAACGGAGTGATTTTCTTTCTTCTTTTTTATGATTACCGCAATCACTGAAATGCCACTTGTTGTAATGGGCAATTTCAAAGTGGCAATAGATCGAATGCCATCGAACGCATATAGAAGCAGCCTTCGGAAATAAGAGAAGATTGATTTTCGTACTGGATGAATCGGGACTCTAATTCTCACTCTGTATCTGTAGGATGTTGTCCTGTAGGAGGTCCTTGACATCACCAGAAATGTCAGTTACTTGTAACAGATCGAGATATTTATAACACCTATTTATCTAACCTCACATCATAAGAATTTTAATTTCAACATTTTTCTTTAAAATAATTATTTCTTTTCACTATCGTTTACATTTTTTTCAATTCCTACTATTAGTTCACACACTCGCTATGTATATCTTGTTCAAATATTTAATCGTTCATAAAATACTTTTTATTCATCCACTCACGTTCAAATACATTTTTTAACATTCTTTTTTAAATTTAATTAATTAATTAAATTTTTTTTTTTTAGTTTTCAGTTGCATGTATCTGATAATAGATGGCGCCAAATGTAAGTGGAAAATTTCAACTTTATTTGTAAAGGACTTTACTGCAATAGAGTGAAAAAAAAAGTAGGAATTGACTTAAAATTTTTTTTATATTACTTGTTTTGTTATGAACCTATTTATAGATTTGCTTAATGCGAGTTAATTTTTTTTTTTCTCCTACATAATACATGTTTATTTTGTTATTCTTATAAGCGATGCTTCTAAAAATGTTTGGTCTGTATGGGATTCTAGTTGTAATTCTGAAAAAAAAAAATTGACATCATTTAAAAAATTTCAGTCGATTCCAACATGAAAAGAACATTAAGTTACCCCACTTAATAAAATAGGGTGTGTATTACTTTTATTATTCAAATTTCGAAAAAATAAATAAATAATATACACTATCTGGAAGAAAGTGACAGGACACCCCTCGAAAAGTAGAAAAGTCGACAATACAGCTGACACATGCGCAATAATAGGTATCACGTGTCAGCCATATCCTATAAATACTCTGTGGAGTCGACTACAGTTGTTTTGTCATGATGCCGCCACGGGAAGAGTTGTCTGAGTTCGAGAAAGGTGTGTTGGTTGGATTGCATTTTTGCCAAGGAGTCAATTAGGAGATATCCCGTCTCCGTAACTGCTCAAAATCAATTGTAGCACTTGTTGTGTGTCGCTACAAGACTGAGGGACACTGTCAGAACAAACCCCGAAGTGGACGACCTACAGTTCTCACCAGCAGGGACCGGCGGGTGCTCGGCAAGGAGATTCGAAGTAACCGTCAAACATCCATGGATAACATCGCTAATGAGTTTAGACAAGCCACAGGTGTGGCCGTTTCGACCAAGACTCTTCGTATCGAGGCCCATAAGTTAGGTTACACTGGACGTTCGGCGGCCCATAAGCCTTTGATTACGAAAACCGACAAGAAAGCGCGCTTCGATGGGCCAAAGACCACCGTACTTGGACTCTGGATGACTGGAAACGCGTCCTTTGGGTGACGAGTCACGATTTACCGTTTTCCGTTCCGATGGACGTGTTTGGGTATGGCGTTTACCAGGAGAACGCATTTTGCCTGAGTGTGTCGTCCCAACTGTAAAGTTTGATGGAGGAGGATTCATGGTATGGACCTGTTTCTCCTGGTATGGGGCTGACCCACTGGTGAAGGTTAATGGTGCGATGAATGCCGATAGATACTGTGATATTCTCGACAATCATGTCCTTCCTACCTTGTGGGCAATGTACGGTATGGATGATTGCTGGTATCAAGACGACAACGCAACATGCGATGTTGCAAGGAGGACTCTTGATTGGTATGTGAACAACAACGTTAAACGCATGGAGTGGCCGGCGCAGAGCCCTGAACTTAACCCAATTGAACATCTCTGGGACGAATTGGACCGTCGGTTGAGGGCCTGCACCCCACTCTCAAAAGCAAGCCTGAACTATGGAACTTCCTGTTAAACATTTGGAAGGAAATTCCTCTTGCCACTATGGCTAATTTAGTGGAAAGCATGCCCAGAAGGGTTGTAGCTGTGATCGCAGCCAAAGGAGGCCCGACCTCCTATTAATTTTAATAAACAAGGGCTTATGTCGTTATAGTGTCGTGTCCCGTCGCTTTCTTCCACATAGTGTATATATATATATATATTTAGGCCTATATTAATCTCACATAATTTTTTCACATTTGATTTAGACGCGCATCAAATTCGTTCTGTTTTACAATGATTTTCGATCTTAATTAAGAATTATTTTTTCAGTCTCAGCTCGCCATATTAAGTAAAAACACGTGTTCAGAATTTTTTAATTTTTTTTTAATCTAAGTTTATTCATATAATTAGAATAACTGCATGATTAGATCAATTAATCGTACATCGTTCGAAATTTGCAAATTAATTATTAATTTGCTTTTAGAAGAAAATTTCTACTATAAAAAAAAAAAAAACAAGTAATATAAAAAAAAAATTTTAAAGTCAATTCCTGCTTTTTTCACTCTATTACAGAAAGTCCTTTATATAAAATTTTCATTCACTTTTTTAAGTTTATCTGGCGCCCTCTATGGGTAGATATATGCAACTTAAATCTAAAAAAAAAAAAAAAATTAATTAATTAAATTTAATTAATAAATTAATATTCGGAAAAACTGTATCAACATCAGGTGTCATTCACTACAAGTTCAAAAGAAAAATGTATTCGAACTTGAGTGGACGAATCAAAAAGTATTTTATGAACTATTGCAAATATGAACAAGATATATATAGGAAGAGTGTGAGCTAATAGTAGGAATTCAATAGTCTAACAATTAGTTTAAGTGATCCGAATGTTTGTCAAGCAAAAAAAGTGTTATGAAAAACATAACAGTCATTCAGCAAAGCTGCCTTATAGAATAAAGCGAATTCTCACTAGAAAAATAAAACTAAAGAACAAGATTATCTGCCACAAAACACAGATCTGTATCCCGCGAAAGTAGTTTTGTCTATTTCTTTCGTTAATTCAAATTTATTTTTCGTTCGTTTTTAAATTTCGTTTCAAATTGACTCTTTTTTTTTTTTTTCTGTAATTATTATTCTTTTGGTTGCTAGAGAGTGCAGGCAACGTTTATTGTATTTTAGAGAATTTTGGATTTCTGGAATTTCGAATTTTTCTGTGGTTTCTGGAATTTTAAAATTTAGAGTAGTTTTTTAAGAAGATTTCATTTTCTCATCTGCAAATATGTTTTTATGGTTAAAAAAACAAAACAAAAAAAAACAAGTAATATAAAAAAAAATAAGTCAATTCCTACTTTTTTTCTCCATATTGCAGAAAAGTCTTTTATAAATAAAATTGAGATTTTCCTCTTCATCTGGCGCCATCTATTGATAGATACATGTAACTTACGTCTAAAAAAAACTAAAGTTAATTAATTAAATTTAATTAATAAATTAATATGGGAAAAAACAGCCTGATGGCCGAGTGGCTAGCGCTCTGGCGCTCGGTACCACAGGTATTGGGTTCAAATCCCGACGTTGCCATGGGTGTTTGTAATGGTTCGGAATCCACTTTAAACCGTAGGTCCTGGTCCTAATAGGATCGTAGAACGTTGCGGGGGCATTGTTACTCCGCGTCCGTGACTTATCTTTTAAGTTACACGTACCCCCTGGGTAGTGCAAAGTGAGTAACGTCGGTGCAGCCCTTAGGGCATATAAAAGATCTCGGTCTATTTGCCAGCTGCATTAGAAAAAAAAAAAATATTGGAAAAAAAACTGTATTAACATCCAGTGTCATCCACTACAATTTCAAAACTGTATTTGAACTTGAGTGGAGGAATAGAAAGTGTTTTATTAACGACTAAAAATTTGAACAAGATATGTATAGCGAGTGTGTGAATTAATAGTAGGAATTGTAAAAAGAACAACGTTCGAAAAAATTGAGATAAAGCAGCGTCAGCGAGCACACATCTGAAAGCGCCAACTTTTACGATACCATCCCTAAGCCCACTTTCTCGAATGTTCAATTGGGGTTGCTTTTAATTAGAACTCTGTTTTTAGACATCAGATTGGAATCAACAGAAATATTTGAGCAGAATTTGAAAACAGATTTCGAAGATTCAAAATAGTCAATTTACTAAAAATGACTTCGAATCTATCCATAAGACGAAAGATGTTCTTAATATTCTTGGATATTCAATGGAAAACTGAAATTTTTTTTACAAGTAGCTGTGAGACCTTTAAAGTGATAGAGCTGCTTTGAAGGTTTTCAATGCAATCCCTTTTGGACAGCGACCCAGGGGAAGGCCGAAAAAGAGATGGGTCGACTGTTTAGACTCTGACTTGAATGTTATTAAGATCACAAACTAGAGGTCCACGGCCAAGAGGAGAACAGCCTGGCTGGATCTTTTAAAGAAGGGTCAGGCCCACAACGGGCTGCAGAGCCAGTCATGATGATGAGACTTTTATTGAACTTAATTGTTCTTATCCGAAAACGCACGTGAGTACTGTTTTATCTTTCGTCTTATATTATTGTATTTAAAACAAATTACTTCTAAATAGTTAAAATGCAAATAAAACAAGCAGTTTTTTCCAGCCAAGTTGTTTCAAGTCGATAGACTATCAAAATTTTGTTTAGTATTTTTTTTTTTTTTTTATTCAATAGGTTATACACGTGTCAATTCTTAGGAATTGCCTAGTATGAAGATTAAAAATTCAATAATATACAACTTATTATTAAGTAGTGTGATAGTAACACAATGGTAATATATGTTGGAGAAATAGTATATAATTTTGAATTGAATACAATTTCTACTGATGCAATTCAATACCTCACAAATAGAATACCGATTATTATTTGTGAGGTAACAAATAGAATACTGATTATTATTTGTGATTTAACAAATGGAATACTGATTATTATTTGTGATTTAACAAATAGAATACTGATTATTATTTGTGATTTAACAAATAGAATACCGATTACTTTTTGTGATTTAACAAATAGAATATCGATTATTATTTGTGAGATAACAAATAAAATACCAATTACTATATTGAATACCAATTCGTATTTTTACAGTGTACGAGATTTCTAAGCTTTTATCATTAGAATTAATTTTTTGTTATTAAAAGAAGAAGAAAAAAGAATTCGAAAAAAAAAAAAAATTCGAAAGAATTCTAATTCGAATTCTTCTTCTTCTAATTCGAATTCTAATTCTTCTGAATTCTAAAATGAATTAGAAAGGGGAAAAATTCTTAATTCTGTTCTTATATAGATAAAGTTGTGATTCAGAAAAACAATTTTTATTCTAATATCGATAAAAGATGGTTTCTTATTTGACAATAAGTATATTAAAACTAATGTTGAGTTTAAAACTGAAATTATTTTTGTATTCCAATATTGAAGTACTTATTAACGCATCATAAATAGAAACTTGTCACCGGATAACGATTTTTTTTTGCTAATCATAATCGCCGAAATGCAACTTGTTGTAATTCCCAAAGTGGCAACAGACTGGCTATTGTGGAACGCATGTAGAATCTGTCTTCGGAAGTAACGTGGAAGATTGATTTTCGTACAAGATGAATGGGAAAACAATGACCCAATCATTGCTATTTATTTTGTTTTCGTAAGGTGTTCCATTACTTTTTTTTTCTTCATTACACAATGGATTTCGTGATTATTTTTAGCTCTTCTATGAAGATATAAGCGATGTAAATGTATATAGAGGTTGCATTCTTAACCAGGGGTTCATCCTCCTTCAGTTACCAATAAAAAGTTTGACAGCTTAATAAAAATATTTCATCGCTATAGAATGTGATATTTTAATTAAATTTTAAAATTTCTTTAAAAAAAAAATAAAATCAAGTTAATTGTTTTTCTTATATATTTAATTTGAGTAATAACGAAAGACAACGATTAAACGTCTATTACCTTAAACGATTATTACGTCTTATATTATTACGTTTAAAACAAATTGCTTCTAAATAGTTAAAATGTAAATAAAACAAGCAGTTTTTTCTGGCTAAGTTGTTTCAAGTCAATAGACATTCAAAATTTTGTTTAGTATTTTTTATTCAATAAGTTGTACACGTGACAATTCTATAGGAATTGTGTTGTATACAACTTATGAATTCAATAATATACAACTTATTATTAAGTATTGTGATAGTAACAGTGATAATATGGTAAGCCACGGACGCGGAGTAACAATGCCCCCGCAGCGCTCTACGATCCTATTAGGACCGGGACCTACAGCTTAAAGTGGATTCCGAACCACTACAACACCCATGGGCAAAGCCGGGATTTGAACCCGATACCTGTGGTACCGAATGCCAGAGCCTATCCAGTAATACCATCAAGTTACACGCGCTCCCTGGGTAATGCAAAGTGAGTAACATCGTTGCAGCCCTTATGGCGAAAGATCACGGTCTATTTGCCAGCTGCATTAGAAGAAAAAAAAAAAAAAAAACAGTGATAATATATGTTGGAGGAATAGTATACAATTCTGAATTCTGTTCTACAATTCTGAATTGAATACAATTTCTTCTGATACAATTCAATACCTCACAAATAGAATACCGATTATTATTTGTGAGGTAACAAATAGAATACCGATTATTATTTGTGATTTAACAAATAGAATACCGATTATTATTTGTGATTTAACAAATAGAATACCGATTATTATTTGTGATTTAACAAATAGAATACCGATTATTATTTGTGATTTAACAAATAGAATACCGATTATTATTTGTGATTTAACAAATAGAATACCGATTACTTTTTGTGAGGCAACAAATATAATACCGATTACTATTTGTGAGGTGTCGTTTTTTTACAGTGTATGAGATTTCTAAGCTTTTGCCCTTAGAATTAATTTTTTTGTTATTAAAAGAAAAGAATTCGAGAACAAAAATTCTGAAGAAATTCTTCTGAATTCTAAAATGAATTAGAAAGAGGGAAAATTTTTAATTCTGTTCTTATATAGATAACGTTGTTGATTCAAACCAACAATTTTTATTCTAATATCGATAAAAGATGGTTTCTTATTTGACAATAAGTATATTAAAATCAATTTTGAGTTTAAAGTTGGAATTCTTTATATTCTTACTACTTTTTATATTCTTAAAGTACTTATTAACAGATAACAACGGATAACATATTTTTTTTCTTACTAATCATAATCGTCGAAATGCAACTTGTTGTAATTCCCAAAGTGGCAACAGACTGGCTACTGTGGAACGCATATAGAATCTGTCTTCGGAAGTAACGTGGAAGATTGATTTTCGTACAAGATGAATGGGAAAACAATGACCTAATCATTGCTATTTATTTTGTTTTCGTACGGTGTTCCATTACTTTTTTTCTTTATTACACAATGGATTTCGTAAACAGGTTTAGCTTTTATATGAAGCCGTGGAAAATTATATACAGGTTGCATTCTTAACAAGAGGTTATTGTTGTAAACATCAAGAGGTATTGTTGGCTCATCAATTGGTCACCTTCAGTTACCAACAAAAAGTTTGACAGCTTTTTAAAAGATCTAATCACTAAAGATCGTGACTTTTTAATTAAAAAATAAAATTTCAAGTATAGAAGGCTTATTTTTCTTAGATCACTTCAAATTTTCGTTTAGTTTGAGTAATAATGAAAGACAACGATTAAACAAATAAAAAATGTAAATATATTTAATTCGAATTATGAAAATAAGTAATAATAAAAGAAATTAAAAACAAAACGTAAAATGCATAAATAATTAAGTGATATATAATAATTGTGTCGAAAATAAAAGAAAAATTCCAAATTTTCTCATTTATTCTCATTCTGTACCAATTTTTATAACATTTAAGTATCTATAGTGAAGGAATTTATTCACATTCGTAAATGTAAATAAATGATGTAATTTAAATAAATGTTTCACATCTGTGAGAATAAAGGACACAAAAGAATCTATTTAGGATTCAGTCAACTTATTATAGTATATGATTGTGTTAATTTGCGCTTGGTTAATTAATTCTGGTATTCATTTATTAAACTTGGTATCCTTTCAGAAAAGTTGAGTTTCTTTTAAAACAATTTTGAGAATTATGTCAACGAGTTTTGTTCAATTCCTACTATTAGTTCACACTCACCCTATATATACCTTGTTCAAATTTTCAATCGTTCATGAAATACTTTTTATTCATCCACTCTTGTTCAAATAGATTTTTTTTTAAACTTGTAGTGGATGACACATGATGTTAATACAGTTTTTTCAAATATGAATTCATTCATTAAATTTAATTAAGTTTTAATACTTTAAATAGAGTTTTAGCAGTTTGTATTGTAAATTGAAATCAGCAGGCAGTAGATCAATCGGTAAAATGCAAGGATTTCAGTATTTTTCACTTGAAGGTGAAGATTGCGAGTTCAATTCTTGCAAAAATCAGTAAATTTTTGAAAATTTTTGCTTTAAGTAGACGTTTTATCCAAATCATTTTCGAGAGTGAGTTAGCAGTTGTGGCTTAGAGGTTAGAATGAAGGATTTTCTCAAAAAATAAAATTGAAGAAATTTATGTCGCCTTGAGTCGTGTGAAATCATTAGATGGACTATTCATTGAAGAACTGGACTGCTCGAAACTCACTGGAAAGGTTCCTTGCAATAATGAAGCATTACAAGAGATGGATAGAATGAGAAATTATACAATACATCAAAAATTATACATCAACTTTATAAATAAGAAACGAAAAAAAAAAAAAAAGAAATAATAAATAGTAAGAAACAGAAATAATAGTCCAACACCATATACAGAAAAGAAAATTGCAAGAAAAATTCGCTTTCAAATTTGCCGCTTAATAGTAAGATTCTGTCATCTGTATATACATACTTATATTAATTGTAATTATTTAATAAAAAGTAACCAAAATAAAAATTTTTCTTTGTTGACCTAAATAGGAAATGACTTAAAAAAAAAAAAAAAAAAATTTTTTTTTTAATATTTTTATATTATGGATAACAATCGTCAAGAAAATTATTGGTAATTAATTGGGTGAAATATATAACATTTTTTAACTATACACAAATGAATCTCTTTAGTTTGAAATTGCTTTTTATGAATTATTAATATGTCTCTAATTTAACAGTTGTTGCTTTATTCAAGGCAAATGAAATGAAGGAGAAAAAAAAAAAAAAAAAAAAAAAGCAACCTATTAAGCTATAATAAACATAATAATAATGGTGTAGCGCGCGGTGTAAAAACAGCTTGCAAACCACCCAGACACCGATTGTAAAATCAGCTGTTTACGATTCCTCCCTGCAGGCATCGTGCGTATAATTTCGGAATCGGTATCATGTTTATCGTTTGGGTGGTGGAACAAGGCAGATGCGTGTATTGACCACCCTTCGCACCCACCACCACCCCTAAGATCTTGAGGGAGGGAGAGGGATCCCGATATAGCACCCAGCAGAACCTTATTGTTGCATCTGCGTCTGCCACCATCAGCTGACCGTGTTTGGTGGGGAGGAAGATAGAAGGGGTGGGTGGTAAGAAAAGAAAATAAGGTCTACCCACTCTTTAAGAGTTGACCCTGACCTTGCAGAAATCCAGGTCACACCGTCTGCTTCGTTTTTCTTCCTTCCGTCTTCGTTCCCATGGTCCTTTTTGAAAAGATTCTGTTGCTGCTGCTGCTGTTGCTTTTAATCCACCCCCTCACCCCCTTTCCAGGTGAGTTATTCACCCTTTCGGGAAAATAGTTGTTCTCGATTGTTGATGGGTAGCAATGGGTGATGATTCGTTTCCTCAATTGGTGACCCACATCCTTGACTGTTGCGGTGGTCAGTCTCGTTTCCTTCCCCGAGGGTGGTTTGACATCTGGACCTTCTTCGCCTTTGAGTGGGAACGGAAACGGAAGTACTTCTTTCGGAGTACCCATAGGAGTACCACATTTACGAATTAAATTTTCTTTTTTTAAAATTTATTTGATTATTGGTTTATTTCTTTATAATCATCATGATTGGCGCAACAGCCCCTTAATTCTTGAATCAACTAAATTCTCACTGCCTTTTCTTCATACACAGATCACTCATCATCTATTTTGATTTTATATTTTGTGCTATTTTTTATTTTATTTTACTTGCTTTATTGTATTTTCTATTTTCAAATCACCTGCGCGTGATTCTTTTGCTTTTATTGTATGTGTTTTGTACCTTTTTCAATAAATCAAGCATGCCTTGGCATCATGGTTGACAAAAGGCAAACATGTTAATTAGTAATCGGGGACCATGCTGACTGTACCGGTTCTCGATTCCGTTTTCTAGTCAATCCTCCCTTCCATTGGTATTATGCTTTCACATATCTCTTCAACATGTACCACACCTCTTCATTTAGCACTTGAGGATATGAGCCTCCAAGGCACTGGCGCTTTATTTCTCACACCCGACTGACTTGACTTCGGCGAGAGTGATCCTTTTTCCCGCCTATGCGTGGGTGATTTTATTTTTGTATTTCTCCTTTTTTGTAACTTTCCTTTTATTTTTAAATAAATCCGCGTCCTCACCGATACCCCCGGTGCTTATGTCTGATCTTATCATGGCTGTTACTCCGAAACAGCGCAAGCGAATTCAGGTAACGGAGTGGATTTAAACGTTCACTGAGACAATTTAACTCATTGTGTATTTGTAGTGTGCTTTGCTTGAAAAAGTTGCGGCCTGCCACTAAACAAGTTGAATTGGCGCAGAGGTAATGAAACGGACCTCCTACCGCAAGGTTGAGGGTTCGAATCTGAACTCGGCCCATTTCACTAATTTTCTATTTTTGCTACGATGTGCACCATAATTCTCTTTTAACGACAAGTGAATTTATTGTACGCTTTTTACCCCCTTTTTTTGTTAGGAAAATAAAAGTATGGAATAGAATAAAAAAAATTAATATAAAAAACATAAAATGAAAAATTATCAAAAACATCGGTTCTGATTTCGGCCTTTTTTTTTTTTTTTTTTTGCGGTCTAACATTTACCTTTCAGATCATCATCATGGCTCCCACCATTCAACATAATCCTTTCAGTTTGTTGTTTACATTTTCTTAGTTTGTTTACAGTTTTTCAATAGTTTAGTGGCATCGACAACTGGTCCCTAATTGTAACGAATTTAAACTTAACTTAAATTCTTTATTAATGTATTTTACTTTTATTTTTCATTTTTTGAGTACCACATTAATTGAATTTTTGAAACTTTATCTTGTATTTTTACTAACATTAATTAAGCAGCCAACTAAAATTAAAATCCTATTTGTGAATTAAGACGAGGAGGTTTAAGGGGTATTTCCCCCTGTTAGTACTCCGTAATCGGTACCCCAGTTGCCAGTTATGTCTGATCGCTAACCCTACTCTTAGGCAGCAAAGGGTGATGATTAGTTACCTCGTTCTACTGGTGACCCACATCTTGCTGTGTGGTGGTCAGTCCGCTTCCTGCCCGAGGGTGGTTTGACATCTGGACCTTGAGGATTTTCGATGTCACAAGGGTGAATCCAGCTAGAAAAATCCGTATGTTTTTACCTCTACGTGATGGGAATGACATACGCGATCTCACTCAAGTTTTTCCTTCTTGAACTTGGAGTGATTATTTATTTATTTTCGTTGTTTGGCGTAAAACGGGAACGAGTGCTCTTCGATTTATTGATGAACTTAGAAACACCACAGCTCGTTCACCCCAAAGGTCGATTCGTTAAAAACTTATTTATGTTGTTGCGAGATAGACTCGATATGCAATTACAGATACCCAGTTTAGGATCATTTTTTTCTTGTTTGCCAAAGTTCAAAATGGTAATGTCCTTAAATACTTTACGGAATGCAAACTTGTTAATGTATCACAAACCGGGCCGGATTTTTCTATAGGCCAACCAGGCTTCAGCCTAGGGCCTCAAGATCTAGAGGGGGCTACATTCAAATTGTTAGCAAAATTGAATGACACTATTCTAAAAACAGTAAACACTAAAACACTGAATAGAAAATAAGGAGAAATTCTACACATATGACTAATAAACAAACGTAAAAATGTATTGGTTACAAAAACATAAAAATGTATTGGTTAAAAAACATAAAAATGTATTGGTTAAATGTATACTTGGATTGTATCAGTTCTTAAATAAAATAACTATTAACATAAAATTTAATGCGATATACAATTAGATAATTTCTTTTTTTGTGATCTGGATTTTGTTTGAATAAAGTTCCATTTTTGGTTTAGTTTAAAACTTAAAATTCATACTTAAACTTTAAATGCGAATTATTATGAAATAAATTTATCTGAATTGAATTTGCTTTAATCTTCTGTACTGAATGTACTGAAAATATTTCATTTAATTTGATAGAAAATAGGATAATTTTTATTGCAGATTTTATTTTCGAGGTCAAAGATTTTTATTATTTGAATTTTTTTTTTTTTTTTTTTTTTTTTTTTGTAAATGTTGTGTGTTATGTTTGATGAGTTATTGTTACAAGTACAATATAGGGTACGGAGAATAAATGTCCAAATATGTGTTCTCGACTTTTTTTTTTTTTTTTTTTTTTTTTTTTTTTTTGTGCCACATTTTTTATAAACATTAGTACCCGTCACAGCATGTTTAATTTAGCATATTAATATATATCACAGTCATGATGTATTTTATTATCTCTCATGTAATTTACAAACTTAAAAATGGGATGTGAAAGGACCTCATAAGTGAAATAGCCTAGGGCTTCTTTTCATCTAAATCAGGCCCTGCAGATATCCAGTTTAGGATAATTTTTTTCTTCCTGCCAAAGTTCAAAATGGTGATGTCCTTATTAAATACTTCATGCAATGCAAACTTGTTAACGTACCACAAACACTGTTTTGAATAATATTGAAAATAGAAATTAGGTTCCATTTAAACTTGTTCGATGTGTTCTAATTTGTTTTGAAAGGTTAAACTATCAGGGTCATCAGCAATTTTTCACGTACTACAGAACACTTGATATTAAAATATTTTTATGTAACATAATATTTAACCATCCCAATATACTTATTATACTATACATTCTGCAATTTATACATTAGCAAGTGTAGGCATGAGTGTAATGCATAATTTGTACAGTAAAGATGATTTACATGATTTACTCATTTATATCGTTCCACTCTGTAATGTATTTCGAACTGTAATGTATGATGAACATACAAATTACAAAGTTCACCTTTATTGTTGCAGATTTTCAATGGAAAAATTAAAGTATTTTATGATGCGAACATTAATTAACTCAATGGTAATCCTATGTTGGAGGAAGGCCGTCTACCTACTGGCAGATTTCGAGACAGCAGAAGGCTTCTTTTTGCAGGGGTAGGTGTTGTCAGCCCTCCGCCTAACCTCTACAGTCATATTAGATCACGGACCTGATGATAGAGTAGCTAGCGCTCTGGCACTTGGTCCCACAAGTATCGGGCTCGAATCTCGGCGGGGCCATGAAGGTTCGTAGTGGTTCGGAATCCCCTTTAAACTGTAGGTCCCGGTCTCCTATGACCGTAGAGCGTCACAGAGACCAATCAGACTTCTCTCACCCACATCCTTCCCAAACTGTAAAGGGGGAACTCATGTTTGGTGCTTGCAAACCGTCGATTTACAATTAGAGACCTTGCTGATGATGTTGAAATTTCAAAATTCTATTTTAAAAGATGTTTTGGGCCTCAAACGCGTCAAATCTCGATTGGTACCGAAACACTGAATGCGCCAGCTCCCACTGTATTGATTCCCCGTTACCTTTTCGCCAAAATTGAAACCCATATCGTTCCACAACCACCGTATTCACCTGCTACTTCTGGTTATTCCCTAAACTCAAAAGACCACTCCGTGGACACCGTTTTGAGTCGATTGAAAAGACATTTCAAAAATCGCCGGAATCAGTTTTAGCATCTCACAAAACCAAGCGTAACTCAAGAACTGAATATTTTGCCGTCAAATTTCCCACAGATGTCAAGGACAGTGCCAACAACCTAAAAAAGAACTTGAAATACCCTATGCCCGGAAAATTTAAATTGAAAATTGGTTTTACTTTTTGGACACAGTAGTAAAATATATATTATGATGTTTACTACAACTGTCAATATCATACTATACTTGGTAGTTATTTAATGAAAAAAGATGAACTGCCATCCTAAATTCCAATTGGAATTGATTATTGTATCTGTTTACCCATAGATTGTTTCGTCATACATCCATGGCATTAAGAATATAAATATTGATTATTAATGAAGATTTTCAAAATTTCATGAGAAATTAAGACATGAAAAATAACTCTATATGTTCTCACTTTTTGGACGCAGTTGTATAGAACCAGTTAATAAAAGTCATTAAGTATTATCAAATAACAATGGACTACATTTCAAAACTAGGCAACTTTTTTTTTTTCAATTGTTAGATGTTCCCTGAATATGTTTTCATCAATATTTCCAGAAACCGTTATTCAGTATACATCTGTCATCCACGAATCTTCTGTGTCTCATTTCCCCACTGACACATTAACATATTGCTGAAAAGATGCGTGTCAGCTTGAGCAGTGCTATTTTGGGGTACATCGAAGAAAGATGTCCGACCAAGAGGGTGCCACCCGCTCCAAACACCCGTTGCTCATCGCCAGCTGCTTAGGTGCATCAGCTGCAAAAGGGTGCGCGTCCTTGGCTGCTACCGGCTGACCCACTCGCGACCTTGGTGGTCAGTTAGTCCTTGGAAGGGTGTTCCCATCTGGAAGATTTTGATTCAACGGATATTCAGCTGCTGATCTGGACAGCGGGACACATGGAATCCGTTTTTCAGATTGGAACAGGGTTTCATTTTATAAAATATAATAATTGAAAGGATTCATTTTAAAATCATCTGTAGAGTTTAAAGTCGAATTGTTTATAGGATGTTTTACGGACATTGTTTTATGATATCGCTCCATTAGATAAAAATTTTTTTTATATTACTTGTTTATAAAGTCAATTCCTACTTTTTTTTTTTCACTCCATTGCAGAAAGTCCTTTATAAATAGTTTTCATTTTTCAATTCATAATATTAGTTCACGCTCTCCATATATATATTATATATATTATATATATATATATATATAATCTTGTTCAGATTTTCAATCGTTCATAAAATACTTTTTTATTCATCCACTCAAGTTCAAATACATTTTTTTTGAACTTGTAGTGCATGACGCTTCATATTAAATACAGTTTTTTTCAAATATTAATTCATTCATTAAATGCAATTTAATTGATTTTAGTTTCTTTATATTTAAATCGCATGTATCTACCAATAGATGGCACCAGGTGTAAGAGGAAAATAAAAGTAAAAATAAAAAATTTAAATTTTTAAAAAGTAAGAATTGACTTTAAATTTTTTTTTTTATATTACTTGTTTTAAGTTTGAAAGTGTGTGAGAGAGAGAATTTTTTCTGTCTCTCTCGCTCATTTATTCACATGTTTCATTTTCCACTTTGTTCCCTCCTCGACTCAGACTAGAACCCACAATGAAAAAAAAAGAATCTGAAAAAGAAATTTGTTTTCCAGCGCTCTACACGCTTCGCCACTGACGGTATTTATTCCTAAATTTATATCCTGCTCAATATCTTATAGAAGAGAATTTTTTTTCTCCCATATAAAACTAAAATAAAAAAATACTAAATACTTTTAATAGTTTCAGTTCTTATACTTTTAAAGTTAGTTATTAGTTATATAGTTAGTTTTATAGTTAGTTATACTTTTTAATAGTTCATAGTTTTATAATAAACTAAATACTTTTAATAGTTTTAAGCAGTTTGTAACGAAAATTGAAATCAACAGGCAGTAGCTCCATCGGTAAAATGCAAGGATTTCAGTATTTTTCACGTGAAGGTAAAAAATGCGAGTTCAATTCTTGCGAAAATCAATAATTTTTTGATAATTTTTGCTTTAAGTAGACGTTTTATTCAAATGATTATCGAGAGTGAGTTAGCAGTTGTGGCTTTTTTTAGAATGCAGGATTTTCTCAAAAAATAAAATTGCAACAGAACATAAGATGCAAGGTAGCACTGTAGATTATGCAGTAATATAAACTCTTCGCAGCAGGTCAAGCATTTGTCGCCTTGAGTCGTGTGAAATCATTAGATGGACTATTCATTGAAGAACTGGACTGCTCGAAACCCACTGAAAGGTTCCTTGCAATAATGAAGCATTACAAGAGAAATTAGAGGCCATCTTCAGCTTCATAAATTAGAAACGAAAAAAAGAAAAAAAAAAATAGAAAGTGAATAAATAGTGAAACAAAAATAACAGTTCCAACACCCTATATAAAAAGGAAAATGGAAAATTGCAAGGAAATTCGCTTTCTATTTTGCCACTTAATAGTGTGATAGTATTAATTGTAAGTATTTAATAAAAGTA
Source organism: Caerostris extrusa (assembly GCA_021605095.1). Classification (NCBI taxonomy): domain Eukaryota; kingdom Metazoa; phylum Arthropoda; class Arachnida; order Araneae; family Araneidae; genus Caerostris; species Caerostris extrusa. Next base: position 236,563 of record BPLR01000370.1, on the reverse strand, counting down.
ACTAAAATAAAAATTTTTCTTTGTTGACCTATGTAGGAATTGACTTTACAAATTTTTTTTTCAGTTGGTAGAGCGTCGGTGTAGAATCTTAATGCTCCGGATCGAATCTCGTCGAAGCATAAAAGTTTTTTTTTATTTCATTTTCAAATAAAATAATTTTAGTTTTATATGGGAGAAAAAAATTTCACTGAAAGGAAATTTGCTTTCTATTTTGCCACTTAATATTATGATTCATACATATTTATATTAATTGTAATTATTTAATAAAAAGTAGGTCAACAAAGAAAAAATTTTATTTTTAGTTAAGTAGGAATTGACTTAATTTTTTTTTTTTTTTATGTTACATGTTTCTTTTACCTGGTCTTATAGTTTGACCTACTGTACAACCTACAGCCTTTTGTACTGCAAGTCAATAGTAAACATATCACACTTCCGGTACTAAAGGGGTTAGTATAGCTAAACCTTGTTTACGGAAATGGTAGGTTGAGGTGGTGGAATTGACTTTAAAAATTTTTTTTTTTATGCTGTTTCTTTTTACCCTGGTCTTATAGTTTGACCTACTGTATAAGCTATATACTTTTGTACAAAAATCAACAGTAAACATAGCACACCTCCGGTACTAAAGGGGGTTAGTATAACTAAACTTGTTTACGGGAAATGGTAGGTAGCACCTTTGGTAGTGGTGTTTACATTTCGCTGAGGAAGTTGTATTTCTGAAGGTAAACCCAGTCACCTACGTGGAGAGGCAGAATGTGTGTGGCAATGGGCCTCAAAAACACGCCATTCTTAAACAGCTGCTTCTGCATTGCGTCTGTTAAAACCTTCCCAACAAAAAGCATGGTGCCCAAATATGCGAGGGCACATCTGGAGACATTGAGGGATGCCGGCACTTGTTGGATTTTGCCTCCTCTCTGGAAAACAAGATTTTGCGGCTGGATCATTTTCACAGATGTGATTGTAATAATAATCTGGGTGTTTTTTTCTGACAATAATATTGGGTTGCAATGATTTTCTATGAAGGACTTAATATTTTAGCTAAAATTTTGTTCGATAGATAAATATGCGTGGATAAATGAAAAAAACATTAAACTCTTATTCGAGATTTGTCTTTAATCTGTGATTTTTGGTATCATCACAGCATTAAAAAAATTGCACACATAAACAATTGTTGCAATTGCATTATTCTGTGTAGTGTTTCGCTGAATCATTTGCAATGATTGCGTTCTTCGTGTCAATGACCAGGCCCAAGTTAATTTGACTCCTTATATATATAATAATACGAATAGTAATAATGGATTCGAATGAAATTGAGGCATGAATTATACATATATATATTTTTTAAAAACCTTTATATCATTTGAAAACGCCTCACATTACATAAAAATATGTTTTTGCGAGATTAAAAAAACAAAGTTTTTGAGTAACCGGACAAAGGTATAATTAAAAGTGAATTGAATAATATTTTGTGTATACAATGATGAGCAAACAAACGCTGCAGTTAGATTTTTAAGAACAATGTATGAAAAATTTAACGTCAATAGATAAATGCTATACTTAACGAAAATTTTTTAGTACCTATTTATTAGATATTTTAAATTTTACTACTTACACTATTAACTATTTAAAAAAATAATTCTACCCTTTTTAAATATTGACATCTTGAGGTTGTCCAAGCAAGAAAAGAAGCATTCAAATTCGGTCTTGCAGTTGATAAAAAACAAATCGATTTTAAATTTTTGCCGCCCTAAAATTTGCCGCCTAGGCCCAGGCTTCGTGGGAGTAATCCTAAATCCGTCACTATGTGGATAAATGAAAAACATTAAGTGCATACTCGAGATTTTGCACTTTAATCTGTGATTTTTGGTATCATCCCAGCATCAAGAATCCAGACATAAACAATTGTTGCAATTGTATCATTCTATGTATTGTTTCGTTGAATTAATGCAATGATTGCGTTCTTCGTGTATATATATTCTTTTGTAATTTTACTTGTTATATTAATGATTAATATAAAAATATTTCATTTCTTATGGATAATTAGATATAAATTAGATTTTTTTTTTTCTGTTACAAATCTAAGATTGCGATGATTTTCTATAAATGATTTAATAGTTTAGTTAAAATTTTGGTCGATAGAAATATATGTGTGGATAAATGAAAAACCTTGAGTTCATACTCGAGATTTGCACTTTAATCTGTGATTTTTGGTATCATCATGCATTAAAAAACCAGACATAAACAATTGTTGCAATTGTGTCATTCTGTGTATTGTTTCACTGAATCATTGCAATGATTGCTTTCTTCGTTTGTATACTACTGTGCCCAAAAAGTAAGACCCGTTATTTGTTTTTTAAAAACCACTTTGTTTATTCTACCCAAATTTATTTCATCGCCTTCAAAGTCATCCCCTCCGGACACAATGCACTTATGCCGACTTTTTCCAATCCACAAAGCAGGCTGAAAAGTCATCGGCAGGGGATGGCCTTCAAAGCGCGCCCGATTCACTTTGAATCTCTTCAATCGATTCAAAACGGTGTCGCCGGAGTGGCCTTTTGATTGTGGAGAATAGCCAGAAGTCGCACGGTGTGAATACGAGGGTTGTGGAGCGATATGGGTTTCCTTTTTGGCGAAAAAGTCGCGAAGAATCAATGCCGTGTCAGCTGCCACATTCAGTGTTTTCGGTACCCATCGAGATTGGACGCGTTTGAGGCCCAAAATGGAGTTGTCACTCTGTGTATTGTTCCGCTGAATTAATGCAATGATTGCGTTCTTCGTGTGTATACATTCTTTTGTAACTTTAGTAATAACTTTACTTTTAACTAAACTTTTATAAGTAACTTTACTTTCATTAATTATTAATATAAAGATATTTACGATTTCCTATGGATAATTAGATATGATTTACATTTTTTGTCTGCCACAAATATAAGATTTTCTGTAAATATTTAATAGTTTTACTCGAATTTTTTTCGATAGAAATATATTGTGGAAAACCCTTAATTGAAAAACCTTAAAATGTGACCTTGAATGTGAAAAATGAAAAACCTTAAGTGCATACTCGAGATTTGCGCTTTAATTTGATTTCTAATATCATCACATCATTAAAAATTTGAACATAAACAATTGTTCAATTGTATCATTCTGTGTATTTTTCACTATATCATTGCAATGATTACATTCTTCGTGTGTATATATTCTTTTGTAAATTTACTTATATTTTTACTTATATTTACTTTTAGTTTTATTATAGATAATTACATACAAATTAGATTTTTTTTGTCTGACACAACTTATATTTGTGAATCATTGCAACTTATATTTATAAGTAAAATTATTGCAATCTATGGTTTTCTATAAATGATTTAGTAGTTTAGCTAGAATTTTGATCGATGGAAATTAATATTTATCTGTGATACTGATTTGATATCATCACAGTATTAAAAATTCGAACATAAACTATTGTTGCAATTGTATCATTCTGAGTATTGCTTTATTGAATCATTGCAATGATTGCGCTCTTTCGTGTGTATGTATTCTTTTTTTTTGCAATTTTACTTATTATGTCAATTATTTATATAAAATTAGTTTCGATTTCATATGGATAGTTACAAATACATTAAATAAAAAGCTAGTAATGAAAAGAGATGCAATTTAGTTTACATTGATTTTTTTTATTTTTAAAGCTGGACTTTTATATAATAAAAAATAATTAAAATTAAAATTTTTCCATAGATTCCATACTGAAGGCATATAAACATACATTAATTTAGAGAATCGACTTTTCTAAAAGTTTTGAACTTTACCGATAGATTACAAGAACCATTTTAACGCTGCGTTTTATTTTATGTCAGATTTAAGTTTCAGAATTTAATAATATAAAATTTTAAAAATTCTTAGAAAAAAAAATAATATATTTCCGCGAGTTCTTAAACACAATCTTACTTTTAATAAAAAGGAATGATGCATAATTTAAAAATAAGAGAAACAATGAGTATAAATGAATAATATATTTATGATTGATTCTATTTTTCATTACATTTCATTCACCAAACGAATAGTATGTATTTTACTATTATTTTTTATATTTTTCAAATTCTGTTTTGAATTCAAACTATTTGTACAAAATTTTTGTGCAAACTACTGAAAAAATAATTTACCTTACTATTGTGCCCAAAAAGTAAGATCAATTTTTTTTTTTTTTTTTTATTCAAAAACTCTTTATTCTGCCAAATTTGCTTCATCGCCTTCAAAGTAATCTGCTCTGGACACAATGCACTAATGCCAACTTTTTTTCCAATCATTAATTTTTTGGACGTGAGCTTCGTCGGTTGAGGTGGAGGGTCGACCCGAGGACTCTTCGTCTTCAATGCGTCCTCTGCCTTCTTTGAACGCTTTATACCCCTTATAAACATTTCTTTCCTATATTGCAATGCTCATCGAAAGCCTTCTGTAACATTCTATACGTTTCCGCAAACAAGATTGAATGCAAGTTCTTTGCTCAATGAATTCAAACATTTGAGAAATTCGCCGGAATCCGTTTGAGCGTCTCACAAAGCCAAGCGTAACTCCAACACTAATGAGTAATATTTTGACGTCAGATTTCACACAGATATCAAGGACAATACTAAAAAGAAAAATCTTGAAATTCCTTAAGCTCCTTCCTTTTAAATTGAAAATGGGTCTTACTTTTTGGACACAGTAGTATTATGTATTTTACTATTATTTTTAGTTTTTTAAATTTCTGTTTTGAATTCAAGTGTGTACAAACTACTGAAAAATAATTTACCTCATACAATATTTTATAATTAATATTCTGATAACAATTTTTGCAATTCATAAATACATAAATAAGGAATTTTTTTTAAATATTTCTTTAAATTGTTGAAGTTTCGAATGTGTGCTCATCTAAACTAATGAGAAAATGAGTTAACCCCTGATGATCATCCTGTTAACTCATGAAAGATGCTAACAGTTAAACAAAGACCTAGTTTAATTTTAGCTGCTCTAAATGAGCTAGCATGATAGAAGAAAGAAAATTGAAATGGCCGTTGGAGTTGGCATAAAAAGCCCATTTGAAACGAGAAAAACTGCATTAGGAATCGAGATTTCAACTTAGATTACCCGTTTAAAGAGCATAAAGACCGAATTATAAAATTTCCACGCACATGCGCCCTCTGTGCTTTATGCCCGCCAACTGGTACTGGTGAGAGTATACATAACAAGTAATAAAAAAAAATGTAATTTTAAAATTTTTTTATTTAATTTTTTTAATATAAAAAAATTAATTCCTTCTTAGGTTTAACAAAGAAATTTATTTCAGTTACTTTTTACTAAATAATTACAATTAATATAAATATGTACATACATAGGACATTTGTACATACTATAATATTAGCTGTTTATTTGTATTTTCCGTTTTGTTCCCTCCTTGACTCAGTCTAGAAGTCAGAATAAAAAAAAAAAAAAATTTCCAGCGACTGACGGTATTGATTCCTAAATTTATATCCTGTTAAATATCTTATATAAGTGAAATTTTTTTTTCTCCCTTATAAAACTAAAATGAATGAATTAAATTGAATGAATGAATTGATATTTGAAAAAGCTGCATCAACATCCAGTGTCCTCCACTACAAGTTTAAAAAAAAAATGTACTTGAACTTAAGTGGATGAATGCAAAAAAAAATGAATGGATACACAGAAATGGATGGATGCAAACACCTCTAAGAGAAGCAACTGAGGATTCTTACTCCTATTTTTCGAAAAGGAATGGCTATCCAGCCTATGGATTTATCGTGCTGGTTTGTGTCTTTGCCATGAAAGTTCTGTCGGTTTTTTGGAACAAAATCATTTATTTTGGAAACGATTTGTCCTCATAACAAGTAATATATAAAAGTCAATTCCTACTTTTTCTTCACTCTATTGCAGAAAGTCCTTTCTAAATAATTTTTATTCATTTTTTTTTTAAGTTAGAAAAGATCTCTCTCTCACACACTTTCCATCTCTCTCACTCATTTATTCACATGTTTCATTTTCCGTGTTGTTCCCTCCTCGACTCACGCTAGAACCCTAAATGAAATTTTTTTTCCAGTGATCTACACGCTTCGCCACAGACGGTATAGATTCCTAAATTTATATCTTGCTAAATATCTTGTATAAGAGAATTTTTTTCTCCCATACAAAACCCAAATTATGTATTAAATTTAATGAATGAATTAATATCTGAAAAAACGGTATTCACATCCAGTGTCATCCACTGCAAGTTTCAAAAAATGTATTTGAACACGAGTGGATGAATAAAAAGTATTTTATGAACGATTGAAAATGTGAACAAGATATATATAGGGAGAGTGTGAACTAATAGTTGGAATTGAAAAAGAGAGATATAGTGTTTGGAACTTTATAAATACAGCAGTAATTAACTAAACCAGGGGTGGCCAACCCGCGGCCCGCTTTGAATATTTTTCCGGTCCGTGAGATATATCACACCTTTACAAAATAGATTTATTTTATAATGGGCCAAAGTAGTGAAAACCAATGTATTAAAAAATACATTATGTGTGCATCCATCTATTCAAAAATGAACTGTCGAAATGATGAGAAAAAAAAAAAAAAAACTTTGATTCTAAAATAATATTCTTGCGAATATAGGACAAATATTGCCTGTTTTATTGATGTGTTTACAGTGAATTCGCAGAATAATTGAATTATATTCTGCGAACTGATGCGCATGCATCTTGGAACATGTAATATAGTAGGTTCTATGTTTCACTTCAAGTGACCTCAATGACGCAGTGGCCATTCCCTAGCTACGCACAGTTGATGGTTGATAGCGGAGCAAACCAGACTCATAGTTCAAGTTATTAACTCTTTTGGTTTAACTTACACCTGCGAAGGTTTTTTTTTTTTTTTCCTTTGAAAATGAGCAAACGCAAAATACGCACAAACATAACGGACGGCCACTCCTGATCTCGATCAAGTCCATGAAACCATGTGTTCTCACGGAAGGAGTCACATGGTTGCTTCTGTTGTGATGGAGAATCCGCAGGTAGAAGTCTGACATGGCTTCACCATGAGGAGGGCAGTGTCTTCCGGGTAGAACTTTAGAGGGAACAACCTTGCAATTGTGTATTTCTTTTAAAATAAATATTTTCTAATGATTTCATTTATATTTTAATGATTCTATAAAATTTTTATATTACATTTTTAGTGTTCTATATTTCTTTACAATGTGAGTTTAGTAAAATTATTATTATATTATCTATGTTTGCATGTAAGAATAACTATATCCAACTATATATATATATATATATATAAAACTTATTAGGTTTCAACTATATATATCATAACTTATTAGGTTTGAAAATATTATTCTTGCGAGTATAGAACAGATATTGCCTGTTTTATTTAATTCGCAGAATAACTAAATTATATTCTGCGCACTCATGAGCACGCATCTAATACAGCAGGTTGTAATATGAATATAAAAATGTCTATAGTGGGTCTAAATCTAATAGGGGGATATATAATTTTATATGCGGCCTGCGGAGTTAGGATGCGTTTCCAAAGTGGCCCACAAGACCATTTGGGTTGGCCACCCCTGAATTAAATAATGGTTAGAGTGTTAGGATTCGATTGACGATCAGGGATAGACACAAAAGCATTGATGTTAGTAAATTGTATATCAAATTTAAAAAGTGTTATTTTCATCTGTATAAGGAAGACCTTATTATAATTATTTTGGTATCTCAATAAAATGATATATTTTATCTACTACTAGTAGATTAGCGTCGATTTACATAAAATGAATTCATAATTTTGTATAATTTTCTTGAAAAAATATCGATGAAAAGGGAAAAGCATAGTTTGGCAAATTGTGAGGGAAAAATTATTCGGAATAGTTGCTTATGAATCTCGGATAACGGACGACATTTACTTATGAATGAGAATAATTAATAAAAAAAAAAAGACATAATTAAGTGAACTTCAAAAATATTGAAGTTCACATAATTGTGTCCTTTTTATTACATTTTATGACGTGAACTTCAAACACGACTGAAAAACCATAGACGAAGCGACCACTAGATGGCGCCAAATACAAAATAAGAGGGTTTTTTTTTTTTTTTTTGAGCGTAGTTAAAAATATAAATAGCTGCCATTTTCTCGAGATTTTTCGACTACACCCCAGGTAAAATAATAACGGGTTTTAAATGGACGAGTGTCTAGCGGTTTGGTGCTCGGTGCCACAGGTTTCGGGCTCAAGTCCTGTCGGTGCCATGGATGTTTGTAGGGGTAATTCACTTTAAACAATAGGTCGGAATTCACTTTAAACAGTAGGTCTCGGGGTCATATGACTATAGAGCATCAGAACTCAATCAGACTTCTCACCCATATCATTCCCAAACAGTATAGGGGCAACTCAACTCTAGGCACAGTGGTGTGATGTAGTAGTGGCAGTAGTAAAATAATTACTCTTTGGTTTGGGATAGAATTCGAATGAGAAGATCTATATTTTATGCTAACTTCATGTGCACTCGGCGATTAACGTTGAATATCTTAAATCGATTCAAAACGGTGTCCCCTGAGTGGTATTTTGAGGTTAAGGAATACGCACGAAATACGGTGGTTGTGGAACGATATGAGTTTCACTTTTGGCGAAAAAGTCAGGAAGAATCAATGCAGTGTGAGCTGGCACATTCAGTGTTTTCGGTACAATTCCAACATCATCAACAAAGTCTGTAAATGTAAATCGACGGTTTGCAAGCACCTAATCTTTTTGAGCTTCGTCGGTTGAGGTGGAGGGTCGACCAGAGGGCTCTTCATCTTCAACGCGTTCTCTGCCATCTTTGAACTGTTTATACCATTTCTAAACATTTCTTTCCTATATAGGAATGCTCATCGAATGCCTCTTTTGCAACATTCAATACGTTTCCGCAAACAAAATTGAATGCAAATTCTTTGCTCAATTAATTCAGACATTTCAAAAATCGCCGGAATTTGTTTCAGCGTCTCCCAAAGCCAAGCGTCACTCAAACATTAATGAATAATTTGATGTGCAATTTCCTACAGATGTCGAGGTAGTGCCAGCAACCTAAAAAAAAAAAAGTAAAAAGGAAAAAGAAAAAAAAAATTGAAATTCCATAAGCCCCGGGAAATTTAAATTGAATATTTGTCTTACTTTTTGAACACAGTAGTATCTCTAAATTAGTACATTTATTAAATTTCATGGAGAATTGTGGGATAAGATGCTTTAAAGACGAAAATTGGATCTAAAACAAGACTAAAAAAGATCCCCCGGCAACTCAACGCGATCAGAGATTTAGTGTGAGAAAATTTTCGAAAAAAACCACGCTTGAATGATGTGAAAATTTCCACAGATTTATTGAAATATTTTCTTCACCGATTTCACTTGAAACTGTTCATATCTGTAAGATTACATGAAGGTTCTGACCGATAAAAAAATATTTTTTTTATGTTCAAGAAAAAGAATGCTTTGGCTTTTCTTCGCAACGTCAATGATAAATAAGCTGAAAACGTATTGGAATCATGTGTTATTTGCAGATAAAAGAAAATTCAACATTTTATTATGATGGACGTCTAGTTTTATGGAGGAAAAAAAAAAAAACGAGGAACTTAATCCCAAGGCAAGTAGGAACAATAAATAATGTGGTGGATTGTTGTGAGTTAATTCTTTTTTTTTTTTGTTGTTGTTATTTTTTATTTATTTAAAAAAAAATACTATGTTTTCTTAAAATACCTATGTAATTTTTTAAAGAAAAATTTAACTCTTACAGAAATATGAATTTTGGAAAAGGGGTAAATAGGGTTTATTATGACACCCATGTAATATAACAATTATTTAATTATGAATTTTAAGTTACACACGAACAAACATCAAAACATACAAAATCATTTGTGATGTTCAGCATCTTACCTCGTTAGGCGGACTACCTGGTGGGAGTTTTCTGGATTTTTCTCCCATGCGATACGCAAATGGGGAAGTCCAGACACTTCCCACTTTCTTTAGCTTCTTAAATACTGGAACCTATATTTATATAATTTCCAACTATAATTGTTCATATTATAATCGCATCTTCTAAAAATTGCAAACGTGATTTTCGATACAAATTCAGTTGTTTTTAAGTTTTTTGAGGATATTTCTGTTACACAACGATGTGTTGTCATTTTAAAGATGCTAGAATTGATATGTGGGGCCTGATGGCCCAGTGGCTAGCGCTCTGGCGCTCGGTACCATAGGTTTCTGGTTCTAGTCTCGGTGGAGCCATGGATATTTGTAGTGGTTCGGAATACACTTTAAGCTGTAGGTCCCGGTCAAATATGACTGTAGAGCGTTGGGCGTAGAGCTGAAAACCCTACTCCGTAAAAAGAGAAATATCTCAATCTGCTTGTTGGCAGACGGCCTTGGCCCACTATGGGGCAGTAGCGCCAATGATGATGATGAGAATTGGTATGTAATATGTTTTTCATGTTATGAAAGAAATATGTTTAATATATATACCGACAGATTGTTTACTTATGTGTTTTAATGCAGTTAGTTATGAAGCAGCTAATTTTTATAAATAATTTACAATGATTCAAAATTATTACTATAGATTATGATTTAATGAATAGCTATGAAAATAATTGATAAATACATAATTGTTTCAACAAACACATTTATCCCACCAGATTAAAACATAATTCTGGATTTGAAATATTAAATGAACATAATTAGGAAACATAACATATATTTCAAAGATAATATGAATTTATAAACCTTGAAGTTCGTAATAAATCTGTAATAGGGTAAATATTACAGATTTATTACAAAAATTCACGTTATAAGGCAGTCTATACACAAGCACATGCAGTCGAACTATAAGGCACTGTACTGTGCTTTAATTTACAACACGGCTGATAATATTTTTTTATTAATGTATAATATTACGATGGGAACATTTCAAAGATCGCCAATTGTATCGCCATGTTAGTCAATCCATGAAAGTCAGTCATGAAAATCAATTGTTACCGGCTTTTTTTTTTTTGACTTTCCATTAAGTAGTAAAAGAATAGAGCGCGAAATCGAGATTGTATGTACCGTGTATAGAAAATATGTATTTATGTACCATATATGCATTTATGTGTATATGGATTTGTGTATCATACATGTAGCATATGCATTATGTACCGTACATGTATTATGTTCGTATACAGAATTATGTATCGTATATGGATTTATGTATCTTATATAGAATATATGTATTAATGTAGCATGTGTATTATGCACTGTATATGGAATATATGCATTATGTCCATATACGGATTGATATATGCGTACACTATATGCAGTTATGTATCCTATATGTAATATATGTATTGTATATGTAGTATATGGATTATGTACTGTATATGTAGTATGTTCCGTATATGGAGTATATGGATCTATGTTCCGTATATGGAATATATGGATTTTTGTACCGCATACAGAATATATGAATTTTTGTACAGTATATATGGACGAATTTTTGTACAGTATATGGAATATATGTATCGTATATGGAATATTTGAAGACTACATTACTTTGATTACTTTTATAATCAACACATATTTTAAGTGTACCTCGTATTCGAGTAAGACCGTTGTACTTTATCTTTTATACCTCCCATCACCTTCACCAACGGCTAGGATTCACCTTTCTTTGGAGGTGCCCCTTGGAGAAAATTAAAACCCATCTGCCTTCCTACCCCGCAATCAAACGGCTCTTCTTCTTCAGAAGTCTTCTTTCCAGAGAAAAGAAGTCTTCCTTCCAAATGGCCCGATCGATCGACAAGATTGCAGCCACAATCCTTGACAATCGGGCTGATTGAATAAGGAAGATCTCTTCCGATACAGATCTCGACCATAGAAAAGATGAATCCAAAGGATGCTGGAGAAATTGGCTGGATTGGGAAAAAGGCAGATGTCAGGGTGGAAGATGTTCCGTAAGGGGAGATCTACCCTTTGTGGGCGATGGAGAAGATTAGGGAAGGTGTTGAAGACGTCCTAATGCAATTACTTGGAGGAACAGCAGGTTTCCAAGGAGAACCGTTGACGCGTGTCATTGACTTTTTTTTTCTGCGCGATAAGTTTTTTTGTTCAAGTCAAAACTGAAGTTTTGGAGTTCATGAAAAAAATATTTAGGATGTTGAATTTCTTTTGGGTTGTTAGTAAAATCAATGAATTTGCGATTATTTACTACTGTGTCCAAAAATAAGACCCTTTTTCAATTTAAATTTCCAGGGGCTTATGGAATTTCAATTTGTTTTTTCATTTTTCAGGTTGCTTGCACTGTTGACGTCAAAATAGTCATTAGTGTTTGAGTTACACTGGGCTTTGTGAGACGCTAAAACGGATTCCGGCGATTTTTGAAATGTCTGAATTCCTTGAGCAAAGAACTTGCGCTAAATTTTATTTGCAGAAATGTATAGAATGTTGCAGGAGGCATTCGGTGAGCATTCCTATATCGGAAAGAAATGTTTAGAAGTGGTATGAACAGTTCAAAGAAGGCAGAGAACGCGTTGAAGACGGAGAGCCCTCTGGTCGACCACCAACCTCAAGCGATGAAGCTCACGTACAAAAAAAATTAAAGATTGGGTGCTTGCAAGCCGTCGATTTACAATTAGAGACCTTGCTGATGATGTTGAAATTTCAAAAGAATCGGTCCATTCCATTTCGGGCCTCAAACGCGTTCCAATCTCGATAGGCATCGAAAACACTGAATGCGCAGCTCACTCTGCATTGATTCTTCGTGACGTTTCCGCCGAAAATAAACCCCATATCATTCCACAACCACTGTATTCACACCGTGCGACTTCTGGCGCTTTGAAGGCCATCCCTGCCGATGATTTCTTAGCATGCATTGAGGATTGAAAAAGTTGGCATAAATGCATTGTGTCCGGAGGGGATTACTTTGAAGACGGTGAAATAAATTTGGAAGAATAAATAGAGTTTTTGAAAAAAATAAATAATTGGTCTTACTTTTTGGACACAGTAGTTAATCAAAACTGAATCTTTGGAGTTCATGAGAAAAAAAAAGACATTGAATTTATTTTGTTGTTAGTAAGGGGATGAATTTGCGATTATTTGAGAAGGATGAAATAAGAAGGTAAACATGGGTAAGTGAGGACTCAAAAGGTCTTTAACTTACTGGTGCATTCTTATAACACGAAGTAGTGTGTGTCTTCTTACATTTTTATTTCATTCGGATTGCCTTAGGAAAAAATAAACACTTTAAAATGCAAACTTAAATTCGCCTCAGAATGATACATTGTAAAATGAAAAATTTGCTTCAGAATAAGACGCATTTTAAAACGCAAACTTAAATTTTCATCAGAATAAAACATTGTAAAATGAAATTTTCATCAGAATAAGATACACATTAAAATACATTGTAAAATGAAATTTTCATCAGAATAAGATACACATTAAAATAAAGATTTATTTTCACGTCAGAATCAGATACACTTTAAAATGCAAACTTAAATTCGCCACAGAATAATACATTTTAAAATGAAAAATTCGCCTCAGAATAAGGCACACTTTAAAATAAAAAATTTGCATCAGTATAAGATATACTTTAAAATGCAAACTTAAATTTGCATCAGAAAAGAAATTTTAAAATGAAATATTTGCAGCAAGATGCACTTTGAAAAAAGAAAGATACACTTGAAAATAGAAATTTAAATTCGCCTCAGAATTAGATACACTTTAAAATGGAAAATTAAATTCTCACCAGAATTGGACATTTTAAAATGAAAATTCGCATTAGAATAAGATGCGTATTTAAGTTTTCATTTTAAAGTGTATCAGAATAAGTTACATTTTAAAATAAAAACTTAAATTCTCATCACACTAAACAGTCGTATCGAAAACCAAAACCGGCAAACTAATCACAAACAACTAACTTCCAACAAACGCAGGTGCACGGCATTACGTATCTAAACTTCACGCGCTACATTAAAAATAAAAGAGCATTACAAGGGACCCCATTTTCACATCCAAAACAATGCTGGTAAACAAAAGAAGGTTCGAAGCGGATAATTATTGGCAAAGCTCTTCCTGGAACCGAACCCGTTTATTGTTATTTATTAATGGTTCTCGGGTAATGGTGCGAATAAACACGAGGTTTTGCTGCCAAAAAGGGCTAGCTTGTCTTTGTTGGTGGGATGTTAGCGATATTTTGATATCGGTGCAGGGGCCAGCCGGAGAGACGGAATTTCCGTTATGTGATATTAATTTGATGGAAGCACCTGTGTGGAAGGAAATGACCGGTGTTCGGTTTAATTAAAAGGCTGTTATTAATTCGGTTTTTTTTTAGTATATGTAAATCTCTACGCAGCGAAAATGTAGTTGTTTAAAGTGTGTTTTGAATCTGTAGGGTTCGGTTTTCGGATAATACAGAGTTTTCGCATAATGTTTTTTTATCGTCCGATATTTTTTTCTTCCTGGCGAGCATGCTGATAGGAAACATTGTACCTATTGCGCATGCGTATCTGTAATAATGCACTACTAAGCTATTGCTATGAGAAAAACTCTCTAATAACTCAAAAATGAATCTATAGGTTCCGAAATAAATTTTGTTATTTTTGACCTACATAAAAGATTTATAACAAAAAATATACGCTCAAAACACACACACACACTACTGTGCTCAAAAGGTAAGACGAATTATTATTTTTTTTTTTTTCAAAAACTCTTCATTTATTCTTCCGAATTTATTTCATCGCCTTCAAAGTGATCCCCTCCGGACACAATGCACTTCTTTTTCTAATCCTCAATGCTACTGAAAAGTCATCGGCAGGGATGGCCTTCAGAGCGCGCGCCGATTCACGTTGAATCTCTTCAATCGTCTCAAAACGGTGTCCCCGAAATTGTCTTTTTAGTTCAGGGAATAGCCAGAAGTCGCACGGTGTGATTACGGTGGTTGTGGAACGATATGGGTTTCAATTTTGGCGAAAAAGTCACGAAGAATCCATGCACTGTGAGCTGACGCATTCAGTGTTTTCTGTGCCCAACGAGATTTGACGTGTTTAAGGCCCAAATGGAATGGACTGATCCTTTTGAAATTCCAATATCATCAGCAAGATCTCTAATTGTAAATTGACGGTTTGCAAGCACCCAATTTTTGGACCAAGCACCAAGCAATTTTTTGGACGTGAGCTTTGTTGAAGTGGATAGTCGACTGATATTTTCTGCCGACCATTTCTTTCCGATACAGGAATGCTCACCGAATGCCTTCTGCAACATTTTGTACGTTTCCGCAAATGAAATTGAATGCCAGTTCTTTGTTCAATGAATTCAGACTTTTCAAAGATTGCCGGAATCAGTTTGAGCGTCTCACAAAACGTAACTGAAACACTAATGAATATTTTGACGTCAAATTTCTCTCAGGACAGTGCCAGCAAGCTAAAAAAAAAAAAAAATTAAAATTCCATATGCCCGGGAATTTAAAATTTAAAATTGGTTTTACTTTTTGTGCACAGTACTAACATTCAAGAACATTACTTAAAAAATCATTGTTAGGAAAATTCACTTTACATCATTTTTAGACAGTCGAACTCATAAAATGACATGGTGATGTATAACTGGAGAAACAAGATAAATAATTATATGTTTAATCAATAAATCATGTCTCTATTTCAGGAGCAAACTACTCAAAAAGTGATTTTTAAATAGTCTGAATTTTAAAGTAGCTTATTTATTTATTTGTTTTTCGTCTTTTCTATTCTGTAAGGCCGTATAACATTCAAGAACATTTATTGGGAAAAGTTCTATTCAAAAAAAAAAAAAAAAAAAAAAAAAAAATTGTGAAGAAGATTCACCTTAGACAAGTTTTGCACAGTCAAAGAGCGAAAAAAAGTCGAACGGAAGTACTTGAGAACGTTGAAATTGCTCGGTGTAGCGGATAAATTTTTCAAAGAACAGTTAGAAAAGAAACGGGAGAGGTTGGACGGACAAGTTGTTGGAAAATCCTCTTTTAAATATGAATGGCTTTTGACGTACAAGTGCTTTAAAATCAAGATTCCGTGATATGAAACTAGAATTGAAGCGAAAGAATTTATTGTTGTGATTTTTTTAACCAGGGATTCCCAAAAAAATTGGGGATTGAATTGAGCGTTTTTAAGGTTTAATTCAGTGCTTTCGTACTAGTGCTTTCGTACAGGACAGAATATTTCTGATCGAAAATTGTAGAATAGATAATAAAATTGAAAATGACTTTTGGGAAAAGAAGAAAATGTTTCTACGGTAAAAAAATGGATGCTCCATTTTTCTCTTCAAGTTTTCAAATTATTCCTCTTTGAAAACTATCTCGTCTTTACGTACAAATTAATAAAGATTTTACATGGATTCAGAATTGGCAATCTATCTAAAGTCTTTACTAATTTGTACGTAAAGACGGGTTAATTTTCAAAAAGGAATTATTTGAAAACTTGAAGAGAAAAATGACAACTATTACAGCAAATTAATGTGACAGGTCCCAAATTTTTTATTTAAAATTATAAAAATTAAATAAATTTATTAAATAATAAGTTATTATAATATTTATAGATTATAATGCTTATAACTTTATTACAATTTTTGTTAAATGATTAAATATAGCGTAATTTCTGCACTTTCAAAAGGAATCATTACATGGATTCAGAATTGGCAATCTATCTAATGATGCTTTTTTGAAAATTATCCCTTCTTTATGTACAAATTAATAAAGATTTTAGATAAATTGCTAATTCTGAATCCATGTCAGAAACTCTTGCAAACGAGCATTGCGAATAGATTTATTTGGCGAAGGTCATTAAAAATAACAGAGCCAAATCGGCGAAAACACATTCGTTATCGTGAGTCCAAAGCACCTTGTGATATCAATTATTCGGCAGACAAAACCGCTGGTGTGTACTCTACAAATCGCAGCTAATGGTATGCCGTAAACGTAAGCACGCACGTCTTTTGTCATGGAAAAAAGTGCCGTTGGGTGGCGGGGAGTGCCCGGTTAACAGTTAACGCCAGCTGATTGTCTGCAGGTCTTTTTTTCCACACTCCGCTCATTACGCAAAAGTGTCGCTAATTTTACACGCCGCAATAACGACTCATTAGGCGTTTAGCTGAAAATCATGGCGGGGTGAAAACATCTGGCGGGATTTGTTTATTCTCTTGTTAGAAGTTAGCGGGCAGGTGGATTGTGGCGCTTTTCACCTTTTGAAGTTTTATTATTATTTTTTTTTCTTCTTTTAATTCAAATTTGTTAGAGCATTAAGGCTTGTTTTCTGTAGGGGGGCTATTAGAGTATTTTCATAGCTCAATTGAATTTCCTGACTGTTTTTGATTTTAGTTAAATCTGAAGTCGAGTTTCCAATATGTATTTTATCGAGAACACTATAAATTCTATAATTTTCACAAAACGACTTTAAAAATTTTAAAACTTTAAAAGAATTCTTTATAAATCCTCGCATTTTAAAGGAACACTTAATAAACCATGGAAATTTAATTGAACACTATAAATTTTAAAATTTTAACGGTCCACTTTATAAATTCTAGACCTTTAACGGAACTTTATATAAATCCAAAATCTTGAACGTATTAAATTATAAATTCTAAAAATTTAATGAAACACTTTATAAATCTAAAAATTATTATGGAAAAAAATTGCGTTACTGTGATAAAAGAAGGGTTTTAATTTTTGGTTTTAAAGTATAGGAGTTGAGAAACAAAACAAACGTTTATTCCAGGGTTTTAATTGATAAAAAACAGAATTCTGATAACTATTAATCGAATGAACAAACGACAGAAAAAACCACAATCAATTATATTGTTAATGACTTGTTTTTGAATTAAAAGTTCCATAAATATTTATCAACCGCAATCTATGAAAGCTGAATTTTTTGTGATTATAAGTGTTTAATTGAGAACAGCATTTTGATTTTCTTGGAGCTTAATGTGCAATTTTTGATAAATAAGTTTACTTGATTTCACTTCCTTGAAGTGTTTAATTTAAGTAGTGCTCTTGTTTACTCTTGTATTTCCTTGTTCGCTAATTAATTTCAGAATTTTACGAATTCAATAGTCCTGAACAATTCAAACCATCTTTCATCGTAATGAAGATACTGCGCAAATTATTAACTGATATTTAATTATTTAGAGTTTTATAAATAATTAAGTAAGAATGGCGGTAATTTGATTATAGAATGTCTTTTTTATCATAACCTAGGTCTTTGTAATGTGTGGAGATTAAATTTAAATCATGTTGTAATAGTTTTTCTAGAGCAAAATGAGCAAATCAAAGATAATATATATATATTATGATGTGTTAATACAACTGTCAATATCACATTATACTTGGTAGTTATTTAATGAAAACTGACACAATAATGAATTCCAATTAGAATTTAGGATATGTATTTACCCGTAGATTGTTTCTTCGCTAATAGAGTATGTCCATTTAACATTGAGAATGCATATATCAATTATAATGAAGATTTTCAGAATTTCATGAGAAATTAAAACATGAAAAATAATTCAGCCTTAGGTAAATTTAAAACTTAGTTATTGAATGTTTCCTATTTTATTGCACAAAATGTAATTTTCTTTGTTAATAAACTTGGAAGGAAAATTCTTGTACAGCGACATTTGCTTGCTATTATTTACGATATTTATCGAGAAACGTATTTCATTTTTAAATTTTCTAAGAAATGGGGGATGAAATTGTCGCTAAATAGCTTACTAAAAATGCAAGAGTGCTTTTGGATCAATTTATATTAGCGAATATGAATTTTTTTAGGCATGGATATCCTTAAAAAATCGATAAAAAATCCTTTTATTCGTAAGTTTTGAGTTTAATTTACACGCATAACTAATCAAAACTAAAATACTTATTTAATGAGTCACACAGCAAATCAAGCAAACTTTTAATAACATCAAGCATTAAAAACTCCGCTTTCTTATTAAGTTAAGTTTCCATGAGCGCATGTGATCATCACAATCTGTGCATTATGCATTATAAATTAGTTTTTAAAATGATAAAACATCCGCTTATGTTTCCATTTTAAACCTTTATGGAAAACAAAATTATGTTCGATATCATTCGATTTCTCTAAATCCTCAAAGAATTAAACGTCCGCTTATGTTTTCATTTTTTAAATGTTTTATAGAAAGCAAAATTCTGTTCGATATCGTTCGAGTTCTGCAAATCCTCGATGAAAACAAAATTCTGTTCGATATCGTTTGATTTCTCTAAATCTTCGAGGAATTGAGCAGCCGTTTTTTAATTCATTTAAGCCTTTATGGAAAAAAAATTCTGTTCGATATCGTTTGATTTTTCTAAATCTTCGAGGAATTGAGCAGCCGTTTTTTAATCCATTTAAGCCTTTATGGAAAAAAATTCTGTTCGATATCGTTTGAATTGTGCAAATCTTCGAAGAATTAAATATCCGCTTATGTTTCCATTTAAAATCTTTCTGGAAAACAAAATTCTGTTCGATATAGTTCGATTTCTGCAAGTCCTTGTAATAAAATGTCCGCTAGTGTTTTCATTTAAAATCTTTCTGGAAAACAAAATTCTGTTCGATATAGTTCGATTTCTGCAAGTCCTTGTAATAAAATGTCCGCTAGTGTTTTCATTTAAAATCTTTCTGAAAACAAAATTCTGTTAGATATCATCGTTCGATTTCTGCAAGTCCTTGTAGAATAAAGCATCCGATTTTTGCATCCATTTAAGCTTTTATAGAAAGTAAAATTCTGTTCGATATTGTTTGAATCCACCAAAAATAAAATGTCCGCTAATGTTTTCATTTAAAATTTTTATGGAAAACAAAATTCTGTTAGAAATCATTTGAATTTTCTAAATCCTCGAAGAATAAAAACATCCGTTTTTGAATCCATTTAAAGGTTTTATAGAAAGCAAAGTTCTGTTCGATATCTGAAAATCCTCGAAGAATAAAACATCCTCTTATGTTTCCATTTAATACCTTTATGGGAAACAAAATTCTGTTCTATATTGTTCGATTTCACTAAATTCTTGAAGAATAAAACATCCACTTATATTTAAATTTAAAGGTTTTATAGAAAGCAAATTTCTGTTCGATATCGTTCGAGTTCTGCAAATCTCAGAGAATAAAACTTCCATTTTTGAATAGATTTAAAGATTTTATAGAAAACAAAATTATGTTCGATATCGTTTGATTTCTCTAAATCCTTAATGAATAAAAACAACGGTTTGTTTCCATTTAAAACCTTAATGGAAGAAAAATTCTGTTCGATTTCCGCTTAAATGAAAACATCCACTTATGTTTTCATTTAAGCCTTTATAAAAGTAAAATTCTGTTCGATATTGTTTAAATTCTGCAAATCCTTGAAGAATAAAACATTTTTTTGTTTCCTTTTAAAACCTTTATGGGAAAGAAAAATTCTGTTCGATATCGTTCGAGTTCTCTAAATCCTCGAATTAAACATCCGCTTATGTTTCCTTTAAAAAAAAAAAGAATTCCGTTCGATATCGTTCGAATTCTCTAAATCTTTAATAAATTAAATATCCGCTTATGTTTTCCATTTAAAGGTTTTTACAGAACGCAAAATTCTGTTCGATATCATTATTCTACATCCAGTTCATTACAAAGTCGACGAGGAGTGCAGCTGCAGCTGAGGTCAGAGTTCTTCGCCAAACGTCAATCTCAGCTTCAACAGCAAAGCAATTCGGCGACTGATCTGTCTCTCTGCACTGCGGGACTTTTTTTTTTTTATTTTCTTCTCCTGTCTTCATAAAACTGCCATCGAGTGCATGTTTTTAAAGATACCCCATGTAAATGTTTATCCGTCGGTGTTCCTTTTGAGTGGCGCGCGTGGTATTAGTAAACGAATTCAATTAAATAGTGACGCTGCGCTCTGATTTATATACAGACAGAGACTCATATAATCTCGATATATAAACTTACGAAACCATCTGCTATGAATAGGGTACATGAAATCGTAAAATTTCATTAAAACATGAACACTTTTGTGTACTCATTATATTAATTTTTTTTTTTTTTGAAATTTTATTTAAGTAAAAATATATTAAAAATATGATATTAAAGAATTTTTTTTTTTCCATTATTTAAATACCAAACTACGCTTTCTATTTTTATTTTTTAATATTCATTTTATTAATATTCATTTTCAATTCCTTCTATTAGCTCACACTCTCCTATATATAACGTGTTCAAATTTACAATCTTTAATAAAATACTTTTATTCATCCACACCAGTTCAAATACATTTTTGTAAACTTGTAGTGGATGACGCTGGATGTGAATACAGTTTTTCAAATATTAATTCATTCATTAAATTTAATTAATTAATTATAGTTTTTTAGATTTAAGTTGCCTATATCTACTAATAGATGGCGCCAGATAAACTGAATAAAAAATGAATGAAAATTATTTATAAAGGACTTTCTGCAATAGAGTGAAAAAAAGTAGGAATTGACTTTTAAAAATTTTTTTTATATATAACTTGTTTAATAGTTATAAATATTCATTTAACAAGTCAAGAATTTTTAACAACTGAAAAAATTCTTGACTTATTAAATGAATATTTAATAGAAATCAACAATTATTAGGTTGCATATTTGATCATAAAGATCTTATGTAATAGATTTTACATACTTTTTTTTTTTGAGATTAAATACTAGCGATTCACCAGTGATAATGTGTTCTCTTCAAAAGCAACTGAATTCTGGGCGGTATTTGTAGCAGTCACTTTTTCAAAATCGAGAAGATTCGAAGGCGAGTGCGACAGCGGGTATAAAATCTTAATCAGTAATCTATCTCCTGGAAGTTTTCCGGTTTTTGTTCTATATCCATATAGAACTATGTTATGACTTATGAACTATATGTATGACTTTTACACTTAAATGTGTAAACGTCATCATGTGTAAAAAGATAGAAAAAGTGTGTACTCTATTTTCCTTATCACTGGTTGGTGGATCCAAGAACTACATCAGTGAGACACATGCCATGGGTGGAACACAGTGCCCACCGATGTTCAACAAAAACAAAATGTGATCAAAGAAAGGAATCGAAAAGTTTGGAAATCTGTAATATAATATAATGTGACGAAAAAATATTATTAACTGATAAAATACTTGTGAAATTCAATTACTCAAATCTATTTCTATTTTGTTTAATGAGACTTCTACAAAAGTTGCTGTACTAAAGATATCTAAACATGTAAAAGATTAAGAAGAAAGTAAAATAAATTTTTTTAATATAATATTAAATTAAAATTTGTGCATAAATTAATCAATTTTTCAATTTCTACTATTAGTTCACACTCTCCCTATATATATATTTATATATGTATCTTGTTCAAATTTTCAATCGTTCATAAGATACTTTTTATCCATCCCCTCAAGTTCAAATACATTTTTAAACTTGTAGTGGATGACACTGGATGTGAATACAGTTTTTCAAATATTAATTCATTCATTAAATTTAATTCATTAATTTCAGTTTTTATGGAGAAAAAAAAATTCTCTCATAACAGATATTTAGCAGGATATAAATTTAGGAATCAATACCGTCAGTGGCGAAGCGTGTAGATCACTGGAAAAAATATTTCTGATTTCATTGTGGGTACTAGTCTGAGTCGAGGAGGGAACAAAATGGAAAATGAAACATGAGAGAGAGAAAATTTTTTTCTAACTTAAAAAATGTATGAAAATTATTTATAAAGGACTTTCTACAATATAGTGAAAAAGAAATTTAATAAGTAACTAATATAAAACTTTTTCTTTATAGCAATAAGTTCCTATTAAGAAAAGATTTTATATTAGTTACTTTATATATATATATGTATTTTTATATGTATACTTTTATATACTTTTTATATTATTATTTTTATATATATACTTACTTTTTTTATATTAGTTACGTTTACCCTATAAGTTTCTTTTCTTTATAAAAATGTCTTAGTAGGAATTAACTTAATTTTTTTATAATATTTGTTAAAAAATAATTTCAAGCAATCGGGAGTAGTTAATGCATTTGTCTCTATATTTATCTTCCAATAGATCCTATTCTAAACTGTCATAGACATGCACATGCACATACACCACCGATGACAACACACCTGCAATTCATGCTTTCAGTGTCCACGCGCGCGGTAGACCGAGTCTATTTTCGGTTTTTATTTATTTTTTTTGGTAAAGGGGGGGGCCTTTTGCCGAGCAAGACAAAAAGAGGGCGTGCAGTCGATTTTTTTTTTTATTCCCGCTCTTTCTTTCCCCACTCTTTGGTGCAGATGTTAGGAAAAAACAACTCGGCCAAAAGCAGCTGCCTCAGCCCTTACTAGATGCATACCCTCCGTTCTGTAAGAGAGACAGAAAAAGACAGCGACGTTTTAATTGAAATTTTCCAGTAGGCGGAGGTGTAATTATGTAATGAATGCTAATCCCCTTTGCAACAGCAGATAAAGAAAAAAAAAAAGGCCCTGTTCGTAATGACAGTTGCGCAGCAAACGGTTCCAGCTAATAAAAAGGAGGTCCAAAGAACGATTTCCGCTCTGTGTGAAGAGCCTCCAGTTGAAGACGTAATTTGCAGTCTCATTTGTCAGCAAGACAAACTGTGTGATAGAAATGTCACTGGTTTGAATTTACCGCCAATTTATTGGAACGGCGTTATGGTTATAGGCACCGGAATAGTTTTTTAAATAATGGAATTCATTTAAAATAAATTAAAAGATTCATGCATAAAAATAAATCAGAAAAATTCTAAATAGGGTTCTGGCTGTACGTACTGGAATATTATGAAAAAATGCAATTCTTTTTTAAATAAAAAATAATAACATTAAAATATTCTTGCGTAAAAATAAATTAGAATGCTTCAAAACGATTAATAAACGATTATAAACGATTAATAATAGCGATTTAATAATTATTACAATACACAACTGAAAAATAATAAAATACGCTATACATAACAGAAATATTCTAAATAGTGTTCTGGTTATTACGAATATTATCTGTTCTGGTTATTCTGGAATATTACGAAATAATGGAATTCTTTTTAAATAAAAAAATAATAACATTAAAAGTATTCTTGTATGAAAATAAATTTGTGTGTTTTAAAAAAAAGTAATCAAATTTTAATAATTATTATAATATGTAATTCTAAATAGCGTTCTGGTTGTATGTACTGGATTTTTTTCGAAATAATGGAATTCATTTTAAATAAAAATAATGACATTAAAAGATTCTTGCATGAAAATAAATTTGATCGTTTCAAAAGATTAGATTTAATAATTATTACAAAACACATCAGCAAAATAATAAAGATACACAATACATATGTACTGTGAATTTCCCCGCCAATTTATTAGGACGATATTAAACTGGAATAGTTTTTAAAGAATGGAATTCATTTTAAATAAATTAAGATTCTTGCAGGAAAATAAAAATGAGTGTTTCTAAAAGATTATGCTCAATAATTATTGCAATACACAACAGAAAAATAATAAAGATTCATAATACATATGTACTATAATAAGTAATTAGATTTTAGTAATTGCTACAATACGTAACAGGAATATTCTAAATGGTGTTCTGGTTGTGCGTACTGGAATATTACGAAATAATGGAATTCTTTTTAAATAAATTAAAAGAATCTTGTATGAAAATAAATCTGAGTGTTTCAAAAAAGTCAAAGTGAGATTTTAATAAATATTACAATACATGGCAGAAATATTCTAAATGGTGTTCTAGTTATACGTACTGGAATCTTTCGAAATAATGGAATTCTTTTTTAAATGAAGCATAATAACGCTAAAAGATTCTTGTATGAAAATAAATTGGAGTGTTTCAAAAAAAGATTAGATTTAATAATTACTGCAATACATAACAGAAAAATAATAAAGATTCATGATACATATGTACTATAATAATTATTAATTGGATTTTAATAATTATTACAATACATAACAGAAATATTCTAAATAGTATTATGGTTCTGCGTAGTGGAATGTTACGAAATAATGGAATTCTTTTAAAATTAAACATTAAAAGTTTCTTGCATGAAAATAAATTTGAGTGTTTTAAAAGAGTCGATTTAATAACTACTGTAATACATAACAGAAAAATAATAAAGATTCACAATGCATATGTACTATAATGATTATTAATTGGATTTTAATAATTATTACTATACATAATAATAGAAATATTCTAAATAGTATTATGGTTCTGGAAATAAATATTAGTGTTTCAAAAAAGTAATTACTTTTTAATACTTGCTTACTTACATATTTAATACAATACATAACAGAAAAAAATTTAATAGCATTACGGTTATGTTTACTGGAATACTTCGAAATAATGGAATTCGATTTAATTGTAATTAAACATTAAACGATTCATTTTTGAAAACATTAAACGTTAATAATAATTATTAAAGTTTAATTACATTTTATAAATATATAATAGAAAAATTATTGAAAATAAAAAAGAATCCTTTTCTGAGATATTTCGTATTTATAATATCAGATATTTTTATTTTGGATGATTAATTTAATTGAAATATTGAAGTTGAAGTCGATGTACTGAAAACGTTAGTAAGCAGGATTTTTAATTATGCGCACCGTATTCATTAATTATTATTTATTTACTTCGTAAATTTTAATTAATATTAATTAAAATATGCATTATGTCATTCGTTATTATTACCCAATATCCTATTAAATAGAGCGAAAATTTTGTTTAATTTATTTTTAAAATTAATATATAGATTAATTTTAGTTTTTTTATATCGATAAAAATTTTGTATGAAAACTGCATTATTATACAAAGCAACAACAATAAAAAAAAAAAAAAAAATTAGAGATCATTCTTTATTTTTATTATAGTCATAGAATTTAAATAGAATTGCGTAAATTTTTCACATACATATTAAATAAGAAATATAGTTTTTTTAACGAGATAATATTATTTTTATCAATATTATTTGATATTTGCATTCAACAGAAAATAAAAAAAGTGGTCCCCGTCTTAAATTTTTAAAAGATATTTGTTTTATTTTTATTTTCAATTCCTACTAATTATTTTTCACACTCTCCCTATATATATCTTATTCACATTTTAAATCATTCATAAAATACTTTTTATTCATCCACTCATGTTCAAGTACATTTTTTTGTTGAACTTGTAGTGGATGACACTGGATGTGAATACAGTTTTTTCAAATATCCATTCAGTAATTAAATTTAATTTATTAATTTTAGTTTGATGGGGAGAAAAAAATTTATCTTTAAAAAATTTATAAGATATTTAACAGGATATAAATTTAGGAACCGCTGGAAATTTTTTTTTCTTTTTTAGATTCTTTTTCATTGTGAGTTCTAGTCTGAGTCAAGGAGGGAACAAAATAGAAAATGAAACATGTAAATAAATTAGTGAAAGAGAAGAAAGTGTGTGAGAGCGATAATTTTTTTCTAACTTAAAAAAAAAATGAATGAAAATTATTTGTAAGGACTTTCTGCACTATAGTGAAAAAAAAAAAGTAGGAATTGACTTAAAAATTTTTTTTTTATATTACTTGTTTTCAATTAAGAAACATAACAAAAATGACAAAATGGAAAAAAATTTACATATTAAACTTTAAATTACATAATGTGTTCTCCGACTTTTCGTAACTTAAGTAAGTTTTTATGATTTCTATTTACCAGATTTTTTATTACGGTTGATTGTTTAATTTTTCTAAAAACTTGGAATTAGTAAAATAAATAAAGAAACCTATTTAATGGTCTAGAAACATTTAAATAATGGGGATACTTTTTTTTGTAATTAGTTATTTTAACTAACACGAAGTATTTCATAATTTTATACCTCGAAATTATTGAACGAAAACAAGTTGAAGGAATTAATAAATTTGGGTCATTCATAATAAATTTATAATTCATAATTAATTTATTAATCCCTTTAGAAGAGAATGTAAATAAAAAATACCGTTAAATAACAATACTTTTTCGTTACTTTTACAAAATAACGATACCTAAATTATCGTTAAATAACAATACAATATCGTTAACTACAAAAACTGGTTTTAAAAATTTCTTATTGCTCACAAAATATATGGGTGTTGTTTTGGAGACAGTAGATCAGCAATGTCCTGGTCCACTTTCAACATTTCTTATTTATTTATTTATTTTTGCTTTTAAATTTCTTTCACGAGCTAATAATTACATAATAAAAATTTTTTAAATTTTCTTTTTCTTATCATAGTTATTAAAATTTTTTATGGGTAGCCTGTATATCTGCCGATTATTAGAAATTGTTTATAGACCCACTTTTTAGTTATATATAACTAAAAAGTGGGTCTATAAACAATTTCTAATAATCGGCAATATCGGCAGATATACACACACATTATATATATATATATATATATAATATATATAAAAAAAGTGGGTTTATATACTATATCTATACATATATATTAGTATATAAACCCACTTTTTTGATTATATATATATATATATATATGTGTGTGTGTACGTGTGTGTTAATGATTGTTCAGACATGTTAAAATAAAGTATTATTTTTTTATTTGGCAATTAAGTTTGTGAATATCTATAATTTTATACAAAATAATTTTAAATTGAAAAAAAAAAAATAATTTTAAATTGAAAAAAAAAAACAAAATAATAATAATATAAATTTTAAATCACAAGTAATAAAAATTTCCCCAAAATGTGAATTATTTAATACTCTTTAATTTCAATTCAAATATGAATTCTCTGTGAATAGTCTGTTTAATTTGATAATAAAATCTCTTTGAAAAGGATGTTTTTAAGTTAAAATCTTTTCTGTACAACCTTTTGCATTTTCTCAGAGTTAAAATTTTGGAGGGATATGAAAGAAAACAAAACTTTTTAAATGGATTCCCAGTTAAGATTTAAAAAATTGAAAATTTATGTTTACAAGGAAGCCCATATTTTCTAATTTATCTTTGTTTGTCTTTTCATTATTCTAATTTATTATCATGATTAGAATTAACCAACCACTGATTAGTTTTCTTTGATATTCATGATGTCAGAAGACACATCATTTAGTGTACTACTGTGCCCAAAAAAGTAAAAAGAATTATTTTTTTTCCCAAAACTTTTTATTTATTCTTCCAAGTTTATTTCATCGCCTTCAAAGTAATCCCTTCCGTACACAATGCACTTATGCCCACTTTTTTTTTTCCAATCCTCAATGCATGCTAAGAAGTCATCGGCAGGGATGGAATTCAAAGCACGCGCCGATTCACGTTGAATCTCTTCCATCGATTCAAAACGGTGTCCCCGAGTGGTCTTTTGAGTTTAGGGAATAGCCAGAAGTCGTACGGTGTGAAGACGGTGGCTGTGGAGCGATATGAGTTCCATTTTTGGCGAAAATTTCACGAAGAATCAATGCAGTGTGACCTGGCCCATTCAGTGTTTTCTGTACCCATCGAGATTTGATGCGTTTGAGGCCCAAATGGAATGGATCAATCTTTTCCTTGACCAATGATCCTTTTGAAATTCCAACATCAGCAGCAAGGTCTCTAATTGTAAATCGACGGTTTGCAAGCACCAAATTTTTAATTTTTTGGACGTGAGCTTCGTTGGTTAAGGTCGATAGTCGACCAGAGGGCTCTGAGACTTCAACGCGTTCTCTGCCTTCTTTGAACTGTTTATACCACTTGTAAACATTTTTTTTCTGATATAGGAATGCTCACCGAATGCCTTCTGCAACGTTCTATACGTTTCCGCAAACAAAATTGAAAGCAAGTTCTTTACTCAAGTAATTCAGACATTTCAAAAATCGCCGGAATCCGTTTTAGCGTCTCACAAAGCCCAGCGCAACTGAAACACTAATGAATAGTTTGACGTGAAATTTCACACAGATGTCAAGGACAGTGCCAGCAACCTAAAAAAAAGAAAAAAGAAAAAAAATTCCATAAGCCCCGGGAATTTTAAATTGAAAATCGAGGAACCTTTTTGGACGCATTAGTATACTTACATTCTTATTCTGGCATAAAAATTTAAATTTAACTAAATCGGACTGTATTTGTTATTGAAATGAAACGATCAGTAGTTATAAAATACTTATAAGATGCAGTTTTCAATAATGGTTTCTTTTAATAAAATTGTTCATCGCATTGATTCACCATTCATTCAGAAGACATGCTATTTAATATTCAGTTCTCATTGTCGTACAAGAATGGTAAAAAAGGTAACCACGCCTTATGAATCTTCGTTCTATGGAGCCGTGTCGCAGGTCTTGAAAGATCGACAAAAAGTCTACAAGACCATGGCTGCTTTCGACTTCTTTGTGCTCTTGAAAACCGTTTACGAAGGGAGTTTAAGCTGCAGGAGGTCTTTATTGTGGACTGTTCGATCGTTGAAAGCCAGAGGTTGTGACAGATTTGAAAACTGTGTTGTGCTTCAGATTGTACCAATGAAAAAAAAGAAAAACTGCTGTATAGTACTGCAGAAAAGAGCGAATATTAATCCAAATAATAAAAAAAAAAAGCTTTGAATAAAGATATGAAAAGTAGAATTTTCTAGGAATTGTAATCATTAACATTACAAACGTTTATTTAAATGAATTTACTGATTATATTTTACTTGATCACTATAAAATGAATGGGTTACCATATACATATTAGAATGATTAATAAATATGAACGTAAGATACAAAAAATTACTAGATACATATAAGATACTGTAACATACATGCAAGATACTGCAGCGATTTAATACTTAATGCTAACTAAATTTGACATTAACCATTTTGAAAATGCAAAATAATATTATAGTGTAAATTTATTAGAATTATACTTATTGGTATAGCAAGTGTAAAAGACATTCTTAATTTCGTAAAAGAAAAAACACGTGTTCCTAATAAAGAAAAGTGTAACATTAAAAAAACCATAGCTCCCGTTAATGTAAATGAAAAATAAATTTTAGAGCATATTTTTTTATTTATTATCATGTGTGAACATAATGTTGTCCTGGTTAGTGGTTCGTGGCGCAATCCAAAAAGTGCAGCAAGCAAAGTGATATTAAAAATTTTCAAATTTTGGCGGGGAAAATGGTAGTTTGGGCCCCTTAACTCTTGAAATGATTCATCAATAACGTTAAACCTCAGGAATTTTCTGGAGAATTTGGCTTTTGCTTGAAGTGTTTTGTAGTAATTGTAATTTTAAACATTTGTATACCCAATGGCTATAAGTACTCGTAGTGCGCTGATCAATTCCTTTTGACCTTTTCCCATGCCTGTTCAATGCCATGGTGTTTCTTTTTAGAATTGGGAATACTTTATTTATGTCAAGAATATTCAAACTTTCATATATTCACGTTTCTTGTAGAATATAAACGTTTCTGTAGAATATAGATAACGACTTGTAGAATACTTTATTTGCGACGACATTTATCTTACTTTGTTCTTTTCTTTTAGAGATTCTTGAACAATTCATTCTTCGTGAATTTCTTCATCTATTCAACATTGTTATATTCATGTGATAATTGAATTTGGCCATTCTTGTAGTATTCCAATCAATTGCTTCCTATATCTCGTGTATTATTAAACATTGGCATATTCCCGAGTTTATTCATTCGTTCTCGAAGGTTCGCACATGCTAAGTTGAAATTTGCTGAGCAGATTTAAATTTTTAAATTTTAAAAACTTTTATTTTATTTATTTATTTTTTTAATTTTTATTTATTTATTTATTTATTTTTTAATTTTTTTTTTATTTATTTTATTTTATTTATTATTTTTGCGACTGCGTTATACGTTTCTTCCATTTTGGAAGTGCAATTCGATATTCATTTTGATTATGAGGCTTAACCAATCCATAATCCATTATAAATATATCATTAAAAATAAACAATGCACATTTAAGCATATTTTTCTTGATAAAATCTATATCTCTCTACATAATTATCAATCCTTTATCAAAGAAATAGATTGCCTTCTCACAGAAAAGCAGATGCTATTCTTAATCATATTCGAATAAACCGTCTACGAATAAACTTCCAAGTACAACAATGAAGTTTTTTTTCCCTTGTTTGAGAGTAGGAAAAATTTGTTTATCAATCCTTTTTCTGTCCACACAAACCTTTCCTTGAAAATGCAAACTCTTCCAGTCTATAGAGCGGTCGATTACCTTCAAACTGGAAGGCACGCGCATATGGTGGTAGACCCTAATCTTGACTTATAAAGACGTCCCAGTCTTAATATTCCTTTCTTCCAGTTGATTTCAATGAGGTGTGTATACATTTCCAACTTTTGTGCGTTTCTTTTACCTTTGTCTTGGCCATCCACATGGCTTCACAACAGCGCGGCGCGGATGGCTTCATAATCCACACAAAAACTCTCCAAGCTGTGCAAGTAGAACTGTTTGTTTATATACTTTAGGGATTTATTTGGGGGTTTTAACCTTGAAAGTGACGTCTTGTTGCGACGAGAACCCCTTGCAGCTGGATTCCGAGGGATTGGCCGCAGCAGATGATCTGGATTTCTATCTGGATGGGAACGATGAAATATTTTTGGCATCGTTTTTCGGTTGATGTCTTTCTTTATACCACCCCTTCCCTTTTTACGTTGAATATTGTTCAATTCCTTCTATTAGCTCACACTCTCCCTATATATATCTTGTTCAAATTTTCAATCATTCATAAAATACTTTTTATTCATCCACTCAAGTTCAAATACATTTTTTTGGAACTTGTAGTTACACTTGTAGACACTTAATGTTAATAGTTTTTCAAATATTAAATTCAGTAATTAAATTTAATTAATTTTAGTTTTTTTTTTTTAGATTTACCAATAGATGGCGCCAGATAAATTTAAAAAAGGAATGGAAATGATTTATAAGGGACTTTCTGCAATATAGTGAAAAAAAAAGGAATTGACTTAAAAATTTTTTTTTTTTTTATATTACTTATTTTTACAAAGCCAATAAATAAAAGCAGAAAGGTTACTCAACTTTCTTGAGAAATACCTCGATGTTTTTAACTTTGAGAAAGTCGCCAGTGAAAAGTGTGATAAATGTGTTTCGAATGACCCTTGCCAGTGATTAGCGAGGTGTTGAAATCATCATCAACCATGTTCATTCACAGAGATGTCAGCGCGTGATAAAAGAAAACCGTTTATGAATAATGTATGAATAAACATCTGAAACGCATCTATATCAAAGACGTGAGAAGTGGAAATTCGGTGATTAAACCACTAACATACTATAAAAATGATAATTACAACCGCAATGATTATTAATGGTCGGAGAGAAACAATCTTCCTGGTACTTTTTAACATCATTAAGACAAAGTGTAATTGAAAGAAATATTTCCTTGGTCATATACCCGAGATGTTTATTGTCCCTGCTATGATCTTCTTGTAGTTCTGCCTACTTAATAATACTGGATAGATACTGTTTTCTATTAAGTAAGAGATATTACACCAATAAGTCGATTAGAAAATACCAGGAAGATTTTCATAATAGGTTGATTCGCATTCACCTAATTATACTAGTCCAGTTTCAATATGTATCAATAAGAAAGTTATTCTAGTAATAACTCAATTCAGCAAGCTTAACTAATATTGATAGTTAAATAAGCAATGACAGAAGGTTACAACTTCCCAATGATATCAGACAGATTTTTCTTATAGGTTTAATCCTATTCACCAAACTATATTAGACCACTTTTAATATGCATAAAAATAAATTGATAAATCTAGTAATAATTTAATTTAGCAATATTGATAGTTAAATAAGTAGCGACATAATTCAGTTACTATTTAGATGTATCATAAATATAGTTACGTTGTTAACTATAATGTTAATAGTATCCGTAGATTAATTAAAAAAAAAAGTAATATAAAAGAAATTTTTTTAATGTCAATTCGAACTTTTTTTTTCACTCTATTGCAGAAAGTCCTTTATAAATAACTTTCATTCATTTTTTTTTTAAGTTAGAATAAATTCTGACTCTCTCTCACATACACACTTCCCATCTCTCTCACTCCTTTATTCGCATGTTTCATATTCCATTTTGTTCCCTCCTTCACTCAGACTACAACCCAGAATGAAAAAGAGAATCTGAAAAAAATTTTTTTTTCCAGCGATCTACACGCTTCGCGACTGACGGTATTGATTCCTAAATTTATAATATAAGAGCGATTTTTTTCTCCCCTATAAAACTAAAAATTAATTCATTAAATTGAATGAATTAATTAATATTTGAAAAAACTATATTAACCTCAAGTGTCCTCCACTACAAGTTTCAAAAAATGTATTTGAACTTGAGTGGAGGAATAAAAAAAGTGTTTTATGAAAGATTGAAAAGGGTAGAGTGTGAACTAAGAGTAGGAATAGAAAAGAATCAGTCAACAGAATGTGCAATTCTTGTAATTTTTAAATTTTTGCAAAACTGCGAACAGATTCCAACAAAGCAATTAAAAGAATTTTGTTTTAAAAGCTTTTAATGTTTAAAATTCAACGGAGTTTTAATATTGGAAAGGAAATATATAATATAAAGAAAAAAAAAAATCGATTGAAAACTAACTTAAATTTCCATTAATTTTTAATTAACTGAGCCCTGCAGTGCAGTTATACGTAAATAAAAATAAATTCTTACTATTTATTTTTTTTATGAAGCGTCATTTAGATTCATGAAAAATCACTCCCAAATATATTTAAGTTACCGATTTCTGATCGATATTTTGAAAATAAACTCGTATAATGTTGTACACATAAGGATTTATTGGGTCTGATGGCCGATAGCAGAGTGACTAGCGTTCTGGCACTCGGCTCGAGTCCCGGCAGCTCCTCCTGGGCATTCAGGACAAATGGTCAGTCGGTCTACAGAATCTCACTCGTAGAGGAATATGTTTGTTAGCAAAAATAGGTATAGAATGTTTTGTGTGTTTTTCTACCGACTTTTTAATTCAAACTGTAACAACAATAATGACAAATACTAAATGATGGTACTAAATTACTATATTAAATGTTGTTACTATTACTATTATTACAAATGCTAAATCTTTGTTGTTAAAAAGTCTAAAAGTTGGCACAAGTGCATTGTGTCCGGAGAGGATAATTTCGAAGGAAAATAAAGAGGAAGAATAAATAAAGAGTTTTTGAAAAAAAAAAAAAAAAAAATAATTGGTCTTACTTTTTGGGCACAATAGTATACACCTGAAAAAAAATAAAGATAGATAAAAATGACACATAATTTGCCAAAAATTGAAATTTTTTTTTTTTCACTTTTTGATTGTAAATGCCCTTTCGCCAGATTCTGTCATTGTCATTTTTTTTTTCATTTTAAGTATAATCGCAAAGTTTCGTGGGATACTTTGTGGTGGATGAAGATTTTTGTGCTATTGTTAACAAAAAAAAAGACGAATTGCAGATCATTTATTCTCACAGGATTTGAAAGAAGAGTCCAATGTCTTGCCATAGAAGAAGCTTCCACCCGGAAACAGCTGATTCTGGAGGATTCTGAAAATTGCTGGAAACTAATTCAAGAAGAAAAGAAGGAATCTTATCTTAATCGACTCATCTCACCCCTCATGACAAAGGGGAAATCAAGATATCAAACCCAAAGGGGTGGGAACCACAGCACAAAGGGAAACCCCAACTCCAAATGCCAATACACGCGCTTCGTCTTAACAAAAAAAAAAAAAAAAAAAAGTTCTTATATTCAACATGTGAAAAATGGCTCCAAATTGCGCCAATAATGTGCCACTAATCCACTCTGTTCTTGATGCCTATCTGTCCAAGAAAACGATAAACGCCAATCTAAATAGGCAGATGTATTTCTTCCGAAAAAGGTACGGCAGATGTCTGTGTGCAGCGCAATGCAGATGGAAGATTTCTTTTTTCAATAATCTATCATAGAGAATTGATAGTTAACGGGCGTTTTTTTTACTTTATGCCATCTTATTCATGGGGTTTCTTTTGATTTGAGAAAAAAAAATGAGAGACAGGCAGCTGATGATAAAATAATCTTAGTAAGACGTTTTATAGGATTCTGGTGCTTCGTTATTAATCTTTAAAAAAAAGAACATGTTTTGCGGAAGGAAATAATAATAATATTTTTTTTTTTTTACAAACGTGAGGTGTAACAAAATTAAAAAATTATTCATTTACGTGAAAGGCGACAACATTCATTTCAGAACTTGAAATCATTTTTGTTTTAATTTATTAGCAGGACTAAATTTTCTAAAAATAGTTGTTGAATTAAATCTTAAGTCGCTCTTTGTTGCAGCATTTTTTCAATTCGTACTACTAGTTCACATATATATATTTATATATATATATTTGTTTCAGTATATATATATACATATATCCACTCCCTATATATAAT
This sequence comes from Caerostris extrusa, assembly GCA_021605095.1. NCBI lineage: Eukaryota > Metazoa > Arthropoda > Arachnida > Araneae > Araneidae > Caerostris > Caerostris extrusa. The sequence continues at coordinate 201,172 of BPLR01000370.1, read as the reverse complement.
TATATATCTTGTTCAAATTTTCAATCGTTCATAAAATACTTTTATTCCTCCACTCACTAAAAACATTTTTTTTTAACTTGTAGTGGATGACACTGAATGTTAATACAGTTTTTTCAAATATTGATTCATTCATTCAATTTAATTAATTCATTTTAGTTTTATAGCGGAGAAAAAAATTGTTCTTCTATAAGATATTTAGCAGGATACAAATTTAGGGAATAAATACCGTCCGTGGCGAAGCGTGTAGATCGCTGGAAAAAAATTTCTTTTCAGATTCTTTTTCATTCTGGTCTGGTTATAGTCTGAGTCGAGCATTCACTTAATATTGTGATTCTGTTATATGTATATACATATTTATATTAATTTTAATTGTTTAATAAAAAGTAACTAAAATAAAGTTTTTCTTTTTGTTGATCTAAGTAGGAATTGACTTAATTTTTTTTTTTTTTTTTTTTTATATTACTTGTTCAAATATGTTACTAAATATTTTTTTTTTTATTTTCTGAAAGAAAGGTATGCCATTAGAAACTTATAACCCTTATACTCTATTTATAACAGAACATTCACAATTGCACGTTTGAAAACGTAATAAAAATCATTTTAGTATCTTAAGAAATTAATAAATGATTTCTAATAATTATTGTTTATCTATAACATTAAATTGTACTGTACAGTTCTGAATAGTCACGAGCCAGTTACAATTATTTTTACCTATAGAGAAATAATTATTTTTAAAAATTAATTAAATTTAAAAAAAAAATTCTCAAAGTTGGGGTTATTTGAAAATTAAAAAGTTTAAATTTAAAAATATTTTAATTTTTTTTAAATTTTATAATCTGATATTTAAGATTTTTCCTATTTGATTGCAAGAAAACATTAAAATATCTTGTTTAGACATCTTTTGGTAAAGAAATCTATATGATTTTTGTAATAATTTCAACAAAATTCGGGAGCTTTAAATTATATGAATTTAAAATTGGCCGATTTCAAAGTATTTAATTTCAGCGAAATCAGGGAATTCTACTTTAGGCGAATTCAAAGTATTCTAATTTCAGCAAAATAAAAGAGATTCTGAATTCAATGATTTCAAAGTATTCTAAAAGCAGTGAATTTCAGATTGTTATAAATTTAATGAATTCAAGGTGTTCTAAATTTAATGAATTCAAGATGTTCTAAATTTAATGAATTCAAGATGTTCTAAATTTAATGAATTCAAGATGTTCTAAATTTAATGAATTCAAGATGTTCTAAATTTAATGAATTTAAGATGTTCTAAATTTAATGAATTCAAGATGTTCTACATTTAATGAATTCAAGATATTCTAAATTTAATAAACTCAAGATATTCTAAATTTAATGCAATAAAGTTATTCAAAATTTAGGAAACGCATGATATTCTAAATTTACGGAACTGAAGATATTCTGAATTTAATGAACTAAAATATATTCTTAAATTAGTGAATTAAAGGTATTCTAAAAGTAGTGAACTCTTAAAACATTTCGAATTTAAAAATGGGAATTCCTGATTATTTTAAATTTAGTGAACTCACGACATTCTAAATTTATTAAACTCAAGATATTCTAATTTTAGTGAACTAAGTTATTCGAAATTTAGTAAACTAAGGTATTCTACATTTAGGGAACCGAAATTATTCTAAATTTAGTGAACAAAAGATATTCTAAATTTAGAGTATTAAAGGTATTCTAAGGAACTTAAAGTATTCACCTACTTTTAAAAAGTAGTGAACTCTTAGAATATCTTGGATTTTTAAAATGTGAATTCAAGATTATTCAAAATTTAGTGAATCCGAGATATTCTAAATTTAGTGAACTAAAAGATATTCTAAATTTAGTGAACTAAAAGATATTCTAAATTTAGTGAACTAAAATATATTCTAAATTTAGTGAACTAAAATATATTCTAAATTTAGTGAACTAAAATATATTCTAAATTTAGTGAACTAAAAGATATTCTAAATTTAGTGAAGTTATTCGAAATTTAGTGAACTAAAAGATGTTCTAAATTTAGTGTTCGGATCTTTCGTAAGAAGTCTTAGCAAAAATAGTGGGAGAAAAAAAAAACAACTTTTACTAAAGGAAAATATTCTGTATCCAGTGTCATAAGGTAACAAAACCCATTACTAAACCTAAACTGCGTCTAATAACCTCGTTAGCAGGTCTCATGACTTTCTCTTGACCTGTCCCATCTCGGCCCTCTCTTACACTGATCTTCAAGGGACGATTACGCTGCGAGTCGGAGGGGACGAATTCTGCATGTGGTGCACGTTCCACCAGATAGATCGCCACAGTTGAACGGATGCAGCAGTCAAGAAGAAAAGCAAAATAATTGTTTTTTTTTTCATTCTAAAATGCTCGCGTGAGTCGTGGTCGTCAGCGCACGGACTCAGATCACGTATACACCGGGCTATTTTATACTTTCAGATGCTCTATGGATAGGATCACGATGCATTACGTAGTACACTCTACTTAAGGAGAGTTATTCAAGAAGCGAAGCATTAGGAGAGGGCAAGTCGCACATTAATTACACGTTGTGATAAAAATGTATTGGGTGTTTTAATTGCAGAGTTTTGTGGTCTACAATGATTGACCCGACTTCCTTTAGGAATTAATATGGGATGTTTGGGTTACAAATGAAATCCTTCTTTTTGCTACGGGTATCTCATAAAAGTGAAATAAAAATTACACACATCAATTAAGATGGGTCTAGATTTTTAATTCTGATTTAATAATAAATAATATCTGTTAAACATAACAAGTAATATAAAAATTTTAAAGTCAATTCCTCCTTTTTTTTTTTTCACTCTATTGCAGAAAGTCCTTTATAAATCATTGTCATTCATTTTTTAAGTTAGAAAAAATTCTCTCTCTCTCACATACACACTTTCCATCTCTCTCACTCATTTATTCACATGTTTCATTTTCCATTTTGTTCCATCCTCGACTCAGACTAGAACCCAGAATAAAAAAAAGAATCTAAAAGACATTTTTTTTTCCAGCGATCTTCGCTTCGCCACTGACGGTACTAATTCCTAAATTCATATCCTGCTAAATATCTTATATGAGAGAATTTTTTTTTTCTTCCCTATAAAAACTAAAAATTAATTCATTAAATTTAATGAATGAATTAATATTCGAAAAACTGCATTCACATCAAGTGTCATCCACTGCAAGTTAAAAAAATGTATTTGAACTGGAGTGGATGAATAAAAGTATTTTATGAACGATTGAAAATTTGTACAAGATATAGAAATATATACAGGGAGAGCTGGAACTAATGGTAGGAATTGTATTACACACATTCATTGAGATGGGTCTAAAGTTTTAATTCTTATTTTTTATAATTATAATATCTATGAAACATACAAATTATCATGAGAAAGAATCATAATAATTGGCCTCGACAGCCCGTTGTGATCCGTGGCCTTCTTTAAAAGACCCAGACAGGTTGTTCTCCTCTTGGCCGTGGACCTCCAGTTTTTGATCTTAATAACATTAAAGTCAGAGTCTAAACAGTCGACCCATCTCATTTTCGGTCTTCCCTTGGTCGCTGTCCAAAAGGGATTGCATTGAAAACCTTCAAACAGCTCTATCACTTTCCATTCTCATGAGATGACCGGCCCATCTCATTCTGTTCAGTTTAACACATTTTAGAATGTCAATACCTCTAAAAAGCTTGTAAAGTTCAAAATTGTATCTTCTTCGCCCATTTCCATTCTCATGGATACCACCAAAAATAGTTCGTAACACTTTTCTTTCAAAGATTGTCAACATTTTCTCTTCTCATGCTGTTAGTGACCATGTTTCAGACGCATACGTTAATACTGGTCTTTAGGGCCGATTTAGATGAAAAGAGGCCCTAGGCTATTCGACTTATGAGGCCCTTTCACCTCTCATTTTTAAGTTTGTAAATTACATGTGAGATAATAAAATACATCATTACTTGGATATATACCAATATGTTAAATGGAACAGGTTGTGATGGGTACTCATCTTTATAAAAAATGTGGCGCGAATAATAAATAAAAAAAATGTCGAGAACACTTATTTGGACATTTATTCTCGGCACCCTGTATAGTACTTGTAACAATAACTCATCAAACATAACACACAACATTTACAAAGACATTTTACATCTTTTCTAATATTAACATATATTTCATATTATCGAAGTAACACGAATTTAACCGAATGTCGGGATATCAATAGGTCTGTTTGTTTGTCTGTTCCAATCTACACCAATCTGCACTTTATTTATGCTAGAACAAACCAGAGCTCAGTAGCATATAAGGCACGTCCATATTTGCCATAGCAATCAGTGAACGTATGAACTATACTTTGGTGCAATCTAGTATATACAAACGAATAGACCCAACGAGCCGAACGCGTTGATCTTAGCCATTTTTACGTTTGGTTAGTAGTCATATGTAGAATTTCTCCTTATTTTCGATTCAGTGTTTTACTGTTTTTAAAAGAGCGTAATTCTAATTTTTCTAACAATTGGAATGTAGGCTCCTCTTGAAGCCTAGTTATCCTATAGGAAAATCCGGCCCCTGCTGGTCTTATGAGAGTTTTGTATCGTGAGAGAGAAACAGTGACCAATATAAAAGTACAGTTGTTTTAAAATTTTGTGTTTTGAGGAATCTTTTGTAAAAAATTTATCGAAAACAAATTACAGTAAGATTTTTTGGTAAGGAAATTGTTTCAATTTTTACAATGCAATTTTTTCTAAATTCTTAATAAATGCAATTTAGTCAACAAAAGGTGGAAGTGTCATGGGGATTATTCCGTTTAAATAAATTTCATAAATAATCTTTTTTATTGTCAAAAGGACTCTACTCTTACAATAAAAGTATTCAATAAAAATGTGTTTTTAATCAAGCTTTTTAATAGTTAATTTGACTATTGTTATTTTTTTTTTTTTTTTTTTTTTTTTTTTTTGACTTTTTATTTTTTTTTAACTTTGCATAAATCAGACGAAAAAGAAATCTTTTACCGATTTCAAGTCAGCAAATAGGGTTGGAATAGAATTTGTTGTTAATATCTATAAACTAATCTAAAATTAAATTCTAATTTTCTATAAAACAACTTAAATCATAATTCTATATTTAAAAACATTCAAAACATTATATTTTAAAAATAAATTTTCAATTATTTCGTTCCTCTTATAGTCTGTGATCTAAATATCGATTTCGATGCAATGACAATCTCAATAACATACATGATAATATATTTACAGCATTTTTTGTTCTAATGTAGCTGGCAAACACTTAAACAATTGTCTTGGTTGACTTAAGGGAAGCGCCGCACCGACGTTACTCACTGAGCACTACCCAGGAGGTGCGCGTAGCTTGAAGATAAGCTAAGGACGCGGAGTAACAAAACCCCCCACAACACTCTACCATCATGTTAGACCGGGACCTACGGTTTAAAGTGGATTCCGAACCACTACAAACATCTATAGCACCGCCGCTGATACTCCAGTATAGACCATTTGCTAATATCTTTTTTATATATATAATGTGGAAGATTTAGTATTTGGAATAATAGTAATAGTAATACAACATTTAACATAGTAATTTAGTACCATCATTTAGTATTTGTCATTATTGTTGTTACAGTTTGAATTAAAAAGTAGCTATCAAAACACACAAAACATTCTACATCTGCTTCTTTTTAACAAATATATTCTATGATTAATCGCATTTATGTATCAAGAACATAGTCCATCCATTTTTTCAATTCCTACTATTAGTTCACACTCTCCCTAAATATATCTTGTTAAAATTTTCAATCGTTCATAAAACACTTTTATTCGTCCACTCCAGTTCAAATACATTTTTCTAAACTTGTAGTGGATGACACGTGATATTAATACAGTATTTTCAAACATTAATTCATTCATTAAATTTAATTAATTCATTTTAGTTTGATATGGGATAAAAAAAATTTCTCTTCTATAAGATGTTTAGCATGATATAAATTGAGGAATCAATACCGTCAGTGGCGAAGTGCGTAGAAAAAAAATTCCTTTTTCATTCTGGGTTGTACTCTTGAGTCGAGGAGGTAAATAAAATGGAAAATGAAAAAACATGTGAATAAATGAGTGGAAGTGTATGTGTGTGTGAGAGAGAGAGAGAGTTTTTCTAACTTAAAAGAAAATGAATGAAAGTTATTTATAAAGGACTTTCTGTAATAGAGTGAAAAAAAAAAAGTAGGAATTGATATTAAATTTTTTTTTTTTTTGAAACTTTTAAGTAAAAGTTAGAAATTTCAATATCGTGTTGGAACAAAAATCACCTGCATACCTGTACGAAGAGATCATTCACGCGAACACGAATATTATAACGAATATAACGATAATATTGATACCACATAATCGAAAAACTACACGTTTATTACATTAAGTAAAAAAAAAAAACACTACTGAACAATGATTTTTAAAAAGTGATATTCGAAAAATTTACATGTTCCACGCCACTTCATAACTCACCATAAAAATCAACAGGTGATCCTGAAGTCGCTTACCGAACCTCAGAAATAGTAACCACCGACTGCCCTAAACAATGCTCAATACCACGCGACCCATTGCACACCCGATTTTGGTCTTTTTATGCGTTTCGTCCGAACGCTACTGCGATTTCCACGACCTAAGTGTCGAGATTGATCCACTGGACAAGAGTGGCAATGCATGTCCACCAAGCCACACCTGCAATGAATTACTGCCAGGTCACACTGTAAGGGCATTCATAACTTTTCATTGTATGTCGATGGACTGACAGCTAGGCAACAAACGGAAATGTACTAGTCCGCTGTGGCTTTCTAATACTAATTTGGTGTTTTATTATATTATTGAGTACGGACACATTGTAACATGATGCAAGAACAAGTAATATAAAGAAAAATTTAAAGTCAATTCTAGTTTCTTTTCACTATTTTGCAGAAAGTCCTTTCTAAATAATTTTCCTTTTTATTTTTTAAGTTGGAAAAATTATTTCCATCTTTCTCTCTCACACACACACTTTCTCTCACACAAATACACACTTTCCATCTCTCGCACTGATCTATTCACATGTTTCATTTTCCATTGTGTTCCCTCCTTCACCTTGCAGAGTAGAACCCAGAATGAAAAAAGAAATTTTTTTCCAGCGATCTACACGCTTCGCCACTGACGGTATTTATTCCTAATTTTATATCTTACTGAATAGAAATTTTTTGCTTCCCATATCAAACTAAAATGAATGAATTAAATTTTAATGAATGAAATAAATATTTTGAAATAAAACTGTATTAACACCCAGTGTCATCCGCTACAAGTTTAAAAAAAAAATGTATTTGAACTGAGTGAATGATTATGAAGTATCTTATGAACGATCGAAAATTTGAACAAGATATGTATAGGGTGAGTGGAACTAATAGTAGGCATTGAAAAATACCCTTAAAAAGCAACATTGTGATAGAAATAAACTATTTTTCTGCAATTGGCGTAATATTTAAATTCATAAGAAAAAAAAAAAACAAAGTTTATGACAAAATCATTTATGTGTCATCACGCCAGCCACCGGACGATTACAAATGGGAACGAAGGCACGTGCCCAATGCTTTGCTTATCAAGCGTAGCCCCTCCCCGCTTCACACAATCATTTCGGGTGTTTATCGTCTCAACTCAGGCCCGTAAAAAAACAAAAACAACCTTTCCAAAGCAAATAGAGAGACGATGCTTTTCTGTATGGTTCTGTGGTTGCTGCAATTTCTGCGATTTGCTTTCCCACTCACGCGCCAGCCATAAAATTGGGGTCTTGGGGTCCGCCGAAAAAGCCTCTATCATACAGAGCACCCAAGAAGATGATTTGCGTCTCCATACCCAGCCACTTGGACACCAGCTTGACAGCCAAAATGCCGGTAATTGGAGCCTGGCCGTGGAGGAACGACCCGATAAAGACTCTGCCAAAAATGGTCGGGCTATCGGGCATTGTTCCCAAGATTGGGAGAAATTTAAATTTATGGTGCGTTTGAGAAATCAGGAAGCCTTCTTCTACTTTTTATTTCTTGATCACGTTCTTTCGTATGCAGCGATTTGGAATGGCCAATAAAGGATGCATTTATTGTCTTAGGGTGTCATGGGCAACGACATTGCCACATTCTGGTGCGACTCGTTATGTTGAGCAACATGTATCTCGAAAGTTTAGGTTCTGACTAGCAATAATAGCTAAAGTTATGACGGCTAGTGAAATTTTATGGAGCATGTCATCGTAAAATTTATTTTTATTTGAACTATTTTGGAATCACTGCCTCATAATCTATTTTTTAGGGAAAGTTGTAAATAAAGTTAAAGAGAAATGAACTATAATTAAAAACAGAAATAAAGTGCAAAACACAGAGAACTTTTATCTTTCATTACTAAATTAAATCAAAGAGTAATTTGATTTTCTCTCTCACTCTGTCCTGAGTTCATTATAATTTATCCGGTACATAACAAAAAAATTTTAATTCTTTCTTTCTTTTTATTCAATTCTTCCTATTAGTTCACACTCTCCCTATATATATCTTGTTCAAATTTTCAATCGTTCATAAAATATTTTTTATTCATCCACCCAAGTTCAAATACATTTTTGAACTTGTACTGGAGGACACTTGATGTTAATACAGTTTTTTTTCAAATATGAATTCATTCATTAAATTTAGTTAATTAATATTAGTTTTTTTTTAGATTTAAGTTGCATGTATCTACCCATAGATGGCGCCATATGTAAGAGGAAAATTTCAACAAATTTGTAAGGAGTTTTCTGCAATATAGTGAACAAAAAGTAGAAATTGACTGTAAAATTTTTTTATATTACTTGTTTTTATAAATACAACTATAATTTCTTATGAAAGATTAAAAAAATGAAATAAAATTAAAATTTTCTAAACTACACTATATCAAAAATGGGCCCCATTCTATAATTTAAATATTATAAACAATTTATAAATATTAAATGGCCAATAAAGGATGCATTTATTGTCTTAGGGTGTCACGGGCAACGACATTAACACATTTCTTAGTGCCACTCGTTATATTGAGCAACATGTATCTCGGAAGTTTAGTTGACTAACAAATAATAGTTAAAGTTATGACTGCTAGTGGAATTTTATGGAGCATGCCCTAGTAAAATTTTATTTTATTTCCTCTATTTTTACTTAACTATTTTGGAATCAGTCTATTTTAGGAAAATTGTAAATAAACTTAAGGAGAAATAAACTGTAAAAAACACATAATAATAAAGAGAACTTTTATATTCTTTCACGTTAAATTTAATCAACGAGTATAGTTTGATTTTCTTTTGTTCTGAGTTCCTTATAATTCTATCCGGTACACAACTAAAAATCTTGAAAAATTTCTAATTGTTCTTTCTTTTTATTCAATCTGACTATTAGTTCACACTCTCCCTATATATACATATCTTGTTAAAATTTTCAATCGTTCATAAAATACTTTTTATTCATCCACTCGTGTTCAAACACATTTTTAAACTTGTAGTGGATGACACTGGATGTTAATACAGTTGTTTCAAATATTAATTCATTCATTATATTTAATTAATTAATTTTATTTTTTTGTAGATTTAAGTTGCATGTATCTACCAATAGATGGCAAACGAAACTTAAAAAAATGAATGAAAATTATTTATAAAGGACTTTCTGCAATAGAGTGAAAAAAAAAGGAATTGACTTAAAAAAAAAAAAAATTATATTTACTTGTTTTTAAATTTTTGTTTGATTCAAAATACCTTAAAAAAATAAGATTATTAGGTCTTACAGTTATTGCTATGTGTTCTTCTATTATTATTTCGAATATATGTTTTGTTGCTTTTTCGTTAGTGAGGTGACGCTTCACCAACATCAGATATTTCTTTGACGGGCGCAATACACCAGCACTATAAACAATTTCGAAAATAACTGTAGCTAACATCTCACTTTCATAAAAACAAATCATTCAAAATTTAAATCTTTATAATGAAAAAAATAGGAATTGACTCTAAAATATTTTATTTAAAAAAACAAATAATAATAAAAAAAAAAAAAACTATAATTTGTTATGAAAATTAAAACAATGAATTAAAATTTTTCTAAACTACACTATCTCAAAAATCTCTATTCATTTATTTAAATGTTATAAACAATATCTAAGTATTGAATTGAAGATAAAGGTATTTTTTTATACGTTAAGTTAAACAAAGTTACGAGAATTGTATGCGCATTTTCCTTTTTTCTTTAATTGTCTTTTTTTTTAGTTTATTTGAAATATGACAGTGTTTCAAAGGCTTAGAATTTATTTTTATAATTTACATTCTCCTATTTATTTTTTATCCTATCCTATAATTATGGAAAACTGTAAAAATTCATTATAAATCTTAATTTAATAAATATTTGGCAAAAAATAGAGTGAATAATTCATTCCCATAAAGAGTTTTGATAATGATAACAAAAGTGATAAAAATTTCCTTTTTATATCTTTTTATATTTTATATACCTACTATACGAAATAACAATCTTAACTGTAATGACTGTTAGCTTAACTTAATCTTATTTAGAAATCAGACTTCTTCTCACCCACATCATTCCCAAACTGTAAAGGGACAAACTGTCGCTCTAGGCACAGTGGTGTAGTGTAGTGTAGTGTAGTGTATTAGTATACACGATACCCACCGACATCTTTCTAACTGGTGAGCTGTAAAGAAAGTGAAAGTTCATGCAATATGAGACTGTTCATTCTTTCGTAGAAGGAAATTCAATGGGGATAACTCCCTCGTCTTGAGTGTCCATCAAGCATTCTTGCTGTCAATACGAGACACTTATAACAACAATCTCCTAGTTTTTGTGAGCAGCTAGTCTATTTGAATACTACGGGTACGAGTTGGGCTATTCATCAAAAATGAAATTTTCGTTCAATAAAAAAAAAAAGCGATCTAAAATTTGTACGAGGTGAAATTTCCATCCGCATTGAAAATTCGGGATGTGATCGAGCTTTCTACTAGCGATCGCTATCATTTCGTAGTAATCTTGTAACAACACTGACAACAAATTTATCATTTAAAGTCCGCGCTTATCTCTGGGAGATGCTGCTTGGTGTATGCACTGCAGGAGACGGACTTCATTTGCTATTCGAGACGTTTGGCGCTTACCTAACCATACGACTGCAGAAAATGGAAAAAATTTAAATTAAGCCAAAGGAAACCGACCTAAGGGGAGAAAGAAAAAGAAGGAATACTATCTTCTGTAGGTCATTGGTTTGGTTCTTAAACTTGTTGATGTTTCTTTCGAATCGGGAGAGAAAAAAAGATAGGTTTCTTCTTTTTCGTCAACCTCATAGGAATAGACAAGAAGGCGCGGACGAGTTTCTTCTGAATCACGAGTTTTTCTAAACAAAGCTCACGAAACAACTTGATGTAACCGACTACGATATAAATAGATTTTCAACTATTTGGGGTGATTTTTTTAACTGACTTTTCGTGTGTCGCTCTACGGTCATTTTCCGCACACTTTAAGCTAATTAGACGGGGACCTATTGTGTAAAGTGGATTCCAAACCACTCATAAAACATCCATGCCACAGCCAATTTTGGTGGTGACATGGATGGCCCCATGGTGAACCAAGGCCGTCTGCCTACTGGAAGATTCCGAAAACATGAGATATTTTCCTTTTACAGGGATCATAAGGACATTTATACTTTCATATCTCTCTTGTATTAACACTTATCTACTTCAAACAGTTGGTCCCGGTCTAACATGACTGTAGAGCATTGGGCGTTGGACTGAGAACCCTTCCCCGTAAAAGAAAACATCTCCTGTCTCAAAAGCTGCCAATAGGCGGACGGCCGTGGCCCACCATGGGGCTGTTGCGCTAGTGAAGAAGAAGAACAATTCTTTTGATTTTTGATCATTTCGAAAAAATTATAGAATGTTTAAGATCATTTTGATAATTTTTAACTCAGTGAAATTAATTTAAATGACATACAAGAATTAAATCGTGTAATTAAATGTTTTGCTGCCCTTTAGGCTTTTAATACAGCTTCTTTAAGAAGAAATTCGATAATTAAACCTAAAAAGGATATTTTAACCAAAATTTATAGTATATAATGGAATAGTTTCAGATTTAAAAAAAATTTGAATGTAATGAATTCATCTGACAGAAGATTCACAAAAAATAAGTTATTGCACAAAATGTCCGTGATTCTGGAAAAAGTGACGAAATTTCAGCAAAATAATGTATGCATTCAAATAATAATTACATTAAATTATTACAATGAAAATACGAAGGAAAAAATTAATGCAACATTCCTTTTCTTGATGTACCGCAAAAAAAAAATATTAAGAATGCACCATCAAGTCATTCTTGTCTTGATAAGAAGACGTTTCTTCAGAATTTTGGATGATTTGGGTTTTCAAAAGATTCCGGCTCTGAAATCTTCCAGAGAAGTACTTGAATCAGATTTTGTGGGGAAGTGATTTTCAACAGTGGTTTAACCCCTTCCCCCTGGGTTTCTAAGAGAAGATCGCGGCTGGTTTCTTTTTTTTGACTTTCACAAGTCAACTGTAAAAAATGAGTCCTGCATTTAGAACTCATCTTGACATCTCCTTTATTCACTCTAAATGTCAAGATTTTTCCATTTTTTTCATTCCAATAAGTGCATAACCTTATAATAGAAGAATATCTTTTTTTATATGATATTCTGATAGTCTAACCACTTTATACAAAATGTTGAGGACTTTTATAAAGATTCATGCAATTTTTCTGTCCTTTCAGGAATTTTTAAATTCTGAAGCACAAATGTTTATCCACGTGTTAAAAATTCCAGCATCTGGTGTTTAGCGATCATCAATGGGGCAAAAAGTCGAAAACAAAATTTGGAGGTCGAATTTAATTTTTTTTTTTATTTCTAGAAACGCTTTAAATTTGTGCACTTGGTTATAGTTTTGGATATGAATAAATTGTTGGCCAACACCACAAATCGACATATTTGGAATATTTTTGAATATAATATTTTGGTTAATATAATTATCTAGAATATTTGGTTAATTTAATAATCTATGTTATTTGGTTAATTTAATAGTCTATGTTATTTGGTTAATTAAATAATATATATTATTTTTTAAATTAAATAATCTATATTATTTGGTTAATTAAATAATCTATTTGATTAATAAATAATCTATATTATTTGGTTAAATAAATAATCTATGTTATTTGGTTAATCTAATAATCTTGCTGAACGCTTGGTCTCTCTAATATTGCTCAACTTCTATTGGTCTGTATAGTAGTCCTCAGATATTCCAGGTCTCTGCAATATCCTCTACTCTTACAGCTCCCTAGAGTAGTTGTCAAATATTCTAGGTCTCTGTAATATTTCTCTAGTTCTCTTTAGTAGTTTTCCAGTTCTCTGTAGTAATTCTCAACAGTAAAACACGAGACGCTTAAAAAAAATTCTCCCTTCTATCCAAGGCATTCAGTAGATTTTTGTAATGGCCGGTACACTTTTTTTGACACACCGGATGGGTTTGATAAGACAATCCTTAAAAATGATTTTATTAAAAATAATTGCAACACATTCTACCTGTGACATCCTCAAAGCCGTTTTCTATCCTAACAAGCGAGAATATTATTTACCGGTTCAGGAATCAAAACACATAATTTCCGCTCAGGAAAAAAAAAGGCATTAATTTGTCTCACACATGGTGTTTGCTGCCAAGCCAACACCACTCTGGAGGATCTATTCTAATAGTATTCTAGTATTCGAGGTCTCTGCTATATCGCTTCATTTCTTATAGGTCTCTAGAGTAGTTCTCAAATATTCTAGGTCTCTGCAATATTCCTCAACTTCTATAGGTCTCTATAGTAGTTCTCAAATATTCTAGTATTCTAGGGTCTCTGCTATATCACTCTACTTAAATAGGTTTTTAGAGTATTTATCATGTATTTTTTTGTTCTAATTCAGCTGGCAAACACTTAGACAATTGTCTTTGATGCCTTAAAGTAAGCGCTGCACCGACGTTACTCACTTAACACTACCCAGGAGGTGCGTGTAACTAGAAGATAAGCTACGGACGCGGAGTAACAATACCTCCACAACGCTCTACGATCCTATTAGACCAGGACCTACGGCTTAAAAGTGGATTCCGAACCACTACAAACATCCATGGTACCGCCGGGACTCGAACCAGAAATCTTTTATCATGTATTTCGGGTCTCTAATATTGCTTAACTTGTATTGGTCTGTATAGTAGTACCCAAATATTCCAGGTCTCTGCAATATGTCTCTACTTTTACAGCTCCCTAGAGTAGCTGTCAAGAATTCTTGGTTTCTGCAATATTGCTCAACTTCTATAGGTCTCTAGAGTAGTTCTCAAGTATTCTAGGTCTCTAGAGTAGTTCTCAAGTATTCTAGGTCTCTGTAATATTGTTGAACTTCTATTGGTCTGTATAGTAGTACTCAAGTATTCTAGGTGTCTGTATAATAGTACGCAAATATTTCAGGTCTCTGCAATATCACTGTATTTCTATAGGTATATTTCTCTAGAGTAGTTCTCAAGTATTCTAGGTTTCTGCAATATTTCTCAACTTCTATAGGTCTCTAGAGTAGTTCTCAAATATTCTAGTATTCTAGATCTCTGCCATATCACTCTGCTTCTATAGGTCTCTAGAGTAGTTCTCAAGTATTTTGGGTCTCTAATACTGCTGAACTTCTATTAGTCTGTATAGCAGTACTGAAATATTACAGGTCTCTGCAATATCCTTCTACGTTTAGCACACCTCCCTAGAGTAGTTCTCAGTACTCTAATATTCTAGGTCTCTACTATATCACTCAACTTTTATAAGTCTCTAGAATAGTTCTCAAGTATACTGGTTCTCTCAATATTGCCGAACTTCTATTGGTCTGTTTAGTAGTACTCAAACGCTCCCAGAGTAGTTCCCGAGTATTCTGGATCTCTCTAATATTGAACTTCTATTGGTCTGTATGTCTCAAATGCTCTCTAGAGTTCTCAAGTATTCTGGTTTTATGCAATATTTCTAGTTCTCTTTAGTAGTTTTCCAGTTTTCTGTAGTAGTTCTCAACAATAGAACAAGAAACACTTTAAAATTATCCCTTCTAGCGAAGGCATACAGAAGAGATTTGTAATTGCCGGCACACTTTTTTACACACCAGATGGGTTTGATAAGACACAATCCTTAAAAATGACTTTATTAAAAATAATTACAACACATCGACTTGTGACATCATCAAAGCCGTTTTTTTCTATCCTAACAAGCGTGAAGATTATTTACCGGTTCAGGAATCAAAACGCATAATTGCCGCTCGGTAAAATAAAAAAATGGCATTAATTTGTCTCACACATGGTGTTTGCTGTCAAGCCAACACTACTCTTGAGGATCAAACCAAGCGTGTAACAAGAAGGCGCCACGCCAAACAAAGAACGGATGATACACTTAATATATATTAGGTGCTCCTTCTAGGAATAGCCGTGAAAAGGAAAGCCGGGGGAATCATCTTGCCCCCTACCTCATAGATCGACATGGAAGAGAACAGATGTCCTGAATTGGAACACAGGCCATTACGGTGATTAAAGAAGCAACAGGAAATCTCATCCAGCGAGCGTGCTTCCTGACAACGGTGGACCCTGTCCGGTTGGTTGACAGGGGGCACCTAGGTTTATTAGGCGGGGGCATTGAGTCGTGAAGGGTTTAGTATAGATCTCTATCTTTAGCGAAACACTGGCACAGTTTATGTAACAGGCATCTTTTAGAATCCAAGTTCTTAGGAATTCACCAGGAATCTATGGTGTCCGAATGAGAACAAGCAATATAAAACAAATTTTCCTGAGACAGTGCTTTATAAATAATTTTCATTTATTCAATTCCTTCTATTAGCTCACACTCTCCCTATATATATCTTAAAGTTTAAAGTGGATTCCGAACCACTACAAACATCTATAGCATCGCCAGGACTCGAACCCGAAACCTGTGGTACCGAATGCCAGACACTTGGCCATCAGGCCCTGAAAGACCATTTGCTGATATCATTTATATAATGTGAAACATTTAGTATTTGTAATAATAGTAATAGTAGCAACATTTAGCGTTATAATTTAGTAACATCATTTAGTATTTGCCGTTGTTGTTACAGTTTGAATTAAAAAGGCACTAGCAAAACACACAAAACATTCTATACCTGTTTCTTTTCAGCAAACATATTCTATGATTAATCGCATTTATGTATCAAGAACATAGTCCATTCTATAATAAATGATTCCTTTTCAATTCCTACTATTAGTTCACACTCTCCCTATATATATATTTATATATCTTGTTCACATTTCGAATCGTTCATAAAATACTTTTTTTTTTTTCATCCACTCGAGTTCAAATACATTTTTTTTTTTTTTTGAACTTGCAGTGGATGGCAGTGGATGTTAATACAGTTTTTCGAATATCAATTCAGTAATTAAATTTAATTCATTAATTTTTAGTTTTTTTAGATTTAAGTTGCATATATCTACCAATAGAGGGCGCCAGAAAAATTTTAAAAAAAATGAAAGAAAATTCTTTATAAAGAACTTTTCTGCAATAGAGTGAAAAAAAGTAGGAGAATTGACTTTAAATTTTTTTTTTTTTATATTACTTGTTATGTTTGTTTATTATTGATATGTGTAGAATTTCTCCTTACTTTCGATTCAGTGTTTATTGTTTTTAGAATAGTGTCATTCTAATTTTGTTAACAATTTGAATGTAGGCCCCTCTTGATCTTGAGGCTCTTTGGCTGAAGCCTGTTAGCCTATAGGAAAATCCGGCCGTGATGGTGTCAGAATGGGAACAAGTAATATAAAAAAAAATTTCCTGATGCAGAACTTTATAAATAATTTTCATTCATTTTTTCACTCATTTTTTCTTCCTTTCATTTTCTAATCCCGGAATGGGCATCCTAAATGGGAAGACCGTTAAGTTCTTTAACTGTATCGAGTCAAATGCCAACTCTGTCCGGTTGGTTGACAGGGCCAAACAGGTTTATTAGGCGGGGGTAATGAGTCGTGGGGAGTGTATCACCGATAGTGTAGATCTCTATCATCATCAGCGAAACACTGGCACAGTTTATATAACAGGTATCTTTTAGAATCCAAGTTTTTAACCGGGAATCTGTGGTGACTCAATGAGAAAAATCACTATTATAATTCGAATGATTCTAGCATCTACTACTGTGTCCAAAAAGTAAGACCAATTATTCTTTTTTTTTTTTCAGAAACTTGTTATTTATTTTTCCAAATTTATTTCATAGCCTTCAAAGGAATCCAATTCGGCAATGCACTTACGCCAACTGCTTAAATAGACTCAAAACGGTGTCCCCGGAGAGGTCTTTTAAGTTTAGGGAATAGCCAGAAGTAGCACGGTGGGAATACGGTGGTTGTGGGTTCGAGATTTGACGCGTTTGATGCCCAAAATGGAATGGACCAATCCTTTTGAAATTCCAGCATCATCAGCAAGGTCTCTCATTGTAAATCGACTGTTTGCAAGCACCCAATCCTTAATGTTTTGACGTGAGCTTCGTCGGTGAAGGTGGAGGGCTCTTCGTCTTCAACGCGTTCTCTGCCTTCTTTGAATTTTATACCACCTCAAACATTTCCTTCCGATATAGCAATGCTCACCTAATGCCTTCTTGAAACCTTCATAAGCCCGTTTCCACAAACAAAATTGAATTCAAGTTCTTTGCTAACGAAAATGTCACATTTCAAAAAAAGTCGCCGGAATCAGTTTATACAGTCCCCCAAAGCCAAGCGTCACTCAAACACTAAGGATTATTTTGACGTCCACCATTTCAGAGTCCCAGATGTCAAGGACTCTGCCAGCAAACTAAAAAAAAAAAAAAAAATTGAAATTTCATAAGCCCTGGAGTTTTAAATTAAAAAAGGTCTTACTTTTTTAAAGCACTCAGTGGTACATAAATAACGAAAAGCGTCACATAGGAAAAAAAGTAATAGTTGAATGTTTAAACAGTATTCACGTAAATAGGATTTTTTTCCTTTTTTACAGTTTTAAATGGGGGTGATGTCCTAGTGACTGTAGCGTTGTGACGCTCACGTACCCCCTGGTTTCGTGTTCGAATGTCCAGAGGTGCCATGGATGTTTAGTGGTCGTTTATAATCCGCTTTAAACCGTAGCTCCCGGTCTAATAGAATCACAGAGCACTGTGGGGGTAGTGTTACTTGCGTCCGTAGCCTATTTCAAAAGCTATACGTGCCCACTGGCTAGTGCTAAATGAGTAACAGCGGTGCCATGGATGCTTGTAGTGGTTCGAATCCGCTTTAAACCGTAGCTCCCGGGTCTAAATAGGATAGTAGAGCTTTGTGGGGGTAGTGTTAGTCCGTGTCTGTAGCTTATCTTCAAGCTACACGTGCCTCCTGGATAGTGATAAATGAATAACAACGATGCAGCCCTTGATTATAACATACAAATTAACTGTCACTGTATTTCCAGTTGCCTCAGAATAACAACAATAACATTCTCTAAATTGTTATCAAAGCGATAGAAGAAGACATTCATTCATAATTCACGGGACATAATAGTGGAGGAAAAAGAAGACCGGCGGCTCGTCTGAGAGAGAGAACGAGATTTCCGTGAAATTGACGAGTCGTTCTCTCCCACAGACGTCAACTCGCAGTGACTCAGCTTCAATTACAGAATGCCCGTTTTTCTCACCGAAAAGCTCCCTCTGCCGCAAGAAGAAAAAGCAGGCAGATAATGGAAGCGAAAATAAAACTCAAGGTTTCTCGACGGGCTGTCAAGTGTGTCTCCGACAGATCTGGCTATCGCACGACGCGATCCATTGTGCATTGGGAAGGGTTAAGCGAGTTCAGATGTGTTAGCACTGCTTGCTGACTGCGAGGAAGAAATGGACACCGGCACATAATTGGCATCTACTGTGGACGGAATTTTCACTGGTGTCATTTAATATTTGTTTTGATGCTATTTTTTCCGTATCAGGAATCAGAAAGATGCTGTTTTCAGGTTCCTCGGGTGTTCTCAGGTTCGTTTCCACCGACAGCATCTGCTGCAATCACTGCTTACAGACGTAGGCAGTCAGGTTACTTGGATGTAATCCCCCTTTACGATATGTGCATGCGGAAAGATGTGCAATCCGGGCAGAAGAACCCAGGTTCGAAACCCTTGCTGACATTTGTTGTGGTTACTACTTTCAGAAACGGGGGCCTGAATGGTAGAGTGGCTAGCGCTCGGTACCACAAGTTTCGGGTTCGGTGGTGCCATGAAACGATTGTACCGAGTCCCGGTGGTGCCATGAATGTGTGTAGTGATTCAAAATCCACGTTATTCGATTATTTTCATATGACATTCCTAAAAGTGTTGCTTCAAACTGGCTTGGGCATTTCAATATATCATTTCTCAACTAGAACAACTTTTATTTAAAGCAATTTTAAGCAGAATTTCCCATGTTTTGGGCAATAAAACCTGAAAGGAATGAATCTTGTCTCTCGTTGGATGGATAGAGTATGTCCTGATGACCGAGTGACTAGCGCTTTGGCGCTCGGTATCACAGGTTTCGAGTCCCGGTGGTGCCATGGATGTTTCTAGTGGTTCGAATCCACTTCAGACCGTAGGTCCCGGCTATCAATACAGGATATCAAGTGTGTCTCCAACAGGCTATCGTACTACGCGATCCATTGTGCATTTGGAAGCGTTAAACTAGTTCAGAAGTGTCAACACTGCTCAAGGTGGAAGAAGAAATGGACACCGGCAGATAATTGGCATCTACTGTGGACGGAATTTCCATTGGTGCCATCCATTGCTTGTTTTGAAAATATTTTTCCGTCCCATGAATCAGAAAGTCGCTATTTTCAGGTTGTTCGGGTGAGCCTGAATGGCCGAGTGGCTAGCACTCTGGCGCTCGGTTCCACATGTTTCGGGTTCGAGTTCCTGTGGTGCCATGGATGTTTGTAGCGGTTCGGAATCCACTTTAAACCCTAGGTCCAACCCTTAGCCCCTTGCCTCGTTAGTCAGACTATCTGGTGAGCGATTACGGGTTTGTTCCAATATGATACGCAAATGTGAGGTAGTTCTATCTAAAAGCCCTCCTGGAGCCACTCGGCCATCAGGCCTCTAAGGTTCGTATCCACCGGCAGCAGCCGCTGCAATCACTGCTTTCAGACTCGATCGTGACTGGTAGACATAGGTCAGTATACTTGGAGGCAATCTCACCCCCCTCCCATATGATATGCCCATGCGACAAAGTTATACTTAAAAGTCTTATTGGAAGCTCGTTCTTCGACAGTTTAGGGTGTTCAGTTAATGAAGTGATAGATATAGAGGGTTAGTCAATCCGGGCAGAAGAACTCAGGCTGGAATCCATTGCCAGCGTGTATTGTGGTTACTATTTTCAGAAACGAGGAGCCTAGAAGACTATTGGGATAGTCTGTGTAAGCGTTTCGACATATACAATCATCCTTACTGGTGGAATCTTAGCGTCTCACAAAGCCAAGCGTAACTCAAACACTCATGAATATTTTGACGTGAAATTTCACACAGTTTTGTCAAGGACAGTGCCAGCAACCTAAGAAAGAAAAAAAAAATTGAAATTCCATTAGCCCCGGAAATTTTTAGTTGAAAATGGGTCTTACTCTTTGTACACAGTAGTATAAAAAAAAGAAAAAAAAATCCTCACGAATACTGTATAAATATTCAACTATAGGGCATTTCCGTTATTATGCATGCGTCTATGATTTGGATCTTGATTTTTGGACACAATAGTGCAAGACTCTTCCAGCTCCATCTTTTCCAATTAAAACTGGATCGTAACAAGATCTATACGACTTCCGATTCGATACTTGATGCATAAAACATGAAGATTCGTTTCCCTCGAGTCTCTTTTTCTCGTATTTTCTCAGAAACTTATTTTTGCTCTTATTATCATATGCAGTGGAGGAAGGCTTCCTGTTTTAATTGACTTTCATAAAGTTTCTTCATTAGGGAGGGCATCAGGCGAAGGTGTCCATCTCTCGCGGAGTGTCCCAATCGACCTCGGTTCTCCTCCACCGCCCTCGCACAGGATGCCTTATCGGGCCGCAGGACCCAGCAAGCTTGGTCGCCCAAGTATCGCAGACTAGCGGCTGTGGGAAAACGGAGCTCTTCCCCAACGCATGGTTAGTTAGCGTCTCCCAAATACGCCGAAGACTGAAGTCTGGTGACCCTGAAAAGGGTCTAGTCGAAGGTCATCCGAAGGTTTGCTCTACATATTTCTACGGCACTAAGCCGCACTTCCCTTTTGAAGAAGAAGAAAAAAAGTGGACAACAAGTAATGATGGGAAAATGGATGGAAAAGATGTGCCTAAGATAGTGAATTTCTCACGAATAGTTATGCCGCAACGTTAGAGTTTGGTTTATAGCAATCGTGTAAAAGAAAATGAGCAACACAAAAATTTACGGAGATACCTGGTGGAATTGGGTCTCTAAATTAGAAATGAGTCTAGGTGTGTAAGAATGTTTAAATTTCCCTAATTTAAGAGGCAATACCTATAATCCTAAGTGGGCAATAACCTGTAATCATAAGTGGGCCTAAGTGGGCAATAGCCTGTAATCCTAAGTGGGCAAGAGCCTGTAATCCTAAGTGGGCAAGAGCCTAAAAATCCTAAGTGATCAAGAACCTATAATCTAGGGAAGAGACTAGGTGGGCGTGAATCTCTATACTAGGGAAGAGACTAGGTGGGCAAGAGTTTTTATACTAGGGAAGAGACTAGGTCAGCAAGAGTCTATAATTTAGAGAAGACACTAGGTGTGTAAGAACGTCTATATTAACTAGGTTTGGTTTGCCGTTACCCCTAAAAGTTTTGTCGGAAGACATCACTTCCTTTTTCTATTGCTGGTATTCAAGGGTCGTCTTTACGACAGCAAAAAATGAAGGCCCTTGACGACACTTGACTCTGAAAAGGGTCTTGTCGAAGGTCGGCCGGCAGTTTGCTCCATATATTTCCGCGACTCTGCCGCACTTCCCTTTCGAAAGTAAAAAAAAAAAAAGGGGACAACAAGTAATGATTGGAAAGATGCGACTAAGATAGCGCATTTCTCACGAATAGTTATGCCGCGACGTTAGTATTTCCATAGAGCATTTGCTTTATGGCATTCGTTTGTAGGAAAATGTACAATTTCTGTGACGGAGTTACCTAATGGGACTAGGTCTCTGAGCTAGCGGATTGGCTTAGCTTGGACCAGAGCCCCAGCCAGTTGGCTAGGGCTCTGGTCTTTGGGCAACAGGCTTCAGGTTCGAATACTGGCGGTGGCAGGTACGTTTGTGAGTGGTTCGGAATCCACTTTAAACTGTAGGTCCCGGTCTGTTAAGTTCTCGTGCGCACAAGATGACCGTAGAGCGACAAACCAAACTGGGTGTCTAAACTAGAGTAGAGACCTAATCGCACCAGGGCATGAGTCTATAATCTAGGAAAGAGACTAGATGGGCAAAAGCCTATAATATAGGGAAGAGACAAGGTATGCAAGAATGGTCTAAATTAGGGAAGAGATTTTGTGAGCACAGTGTCTAAACTAGGTTTGGTTTGTCGTTACCCTTAAAAGTTTTTGGACGACACCATTTCACTTTTTCCATTGCTGGTATAGTCCAATCTGACATGAGTCTCTAAATTAGAAAGAAACTAGGTGGACAAGAGTCTCAAATCTAGGAAAGAGACTAGGCGGGCAAGAGCCTATAATATAAGGGAAGAGACTAGGTGTGTAAGGATGTCTAAATTAGGAAAGAGATTAGATGAGCACAGTGTCTAAGCTAATTTGGTTTGGTTTGGTTTGTCGTTACCCCTAAAAGTTTTGTCGGTAGATATCACTTCCTTTTTCTCATTGCTGGTATACAAGGGTTATCTTTACAACAACGAAAACTGAAAGCACTCGACGCACAAAAGGAAGATTGGTTGGGTTTGTCTCTCTCTACGGTCATTTTGTGCGCACTTTGAGCTAATTAGACAGGGACCTACAGTTTAATGTGTCAAAACTAGGAGAAGAGACTAGATGGGCACAATGAAGAGAGGTGGACATGAGTCTCTTAAACTAGAACAAAAGACAAGGTGGTCATGGATCACTATATTAAGGGATGAAACTAGACGGACATGATCCCCTTAAACATGGATAAAAGACTAGGGGACGCTAAATTTAAGTTTATGAGCTAAGTCTCTAAAATAGAGAAGAGACTACGCGGGCTTCATTCTCTAAACTAGGGAAAAGACTACGCGGGCTTCATTCTCTAAACTAGGAAAAGACTAGGCGGGCTTCATTCTCTAAACTAGGGAAAAGACTAGGCGGGCTTCATTCTCTAAACTAGGGAAAAGACTACGCGGGCTTCATTCTCTAAACTAGGGAAAAGACTAGGCGGGCTTCATTCTCTAAACTAGGGAAAAGACTAGGCGGGCTTCATTCTCTAAACTAGGGAAAAGACTACGCGGGCTTCATTCTCTAAACTAGGGAAAAGACTAGGCGGGCTTCATTCTCTAAACTAGGGAAAAGACTACGCGGGCTTCATTCTCTAAACTAGGAAAAGACTAGGCGAGCTTCAGTGTCTGAACTAGGGAAAAGACTAGGCGGGCTTCAGTGTTTATACTGGAAGAAACTAGGAGGACATGGGTCATTTAAACTTGAAAGATACTAAGCAGTTTTAAACATAAGCTTTCGAGCTAAGTCTTTAAACTAGGGAAGAGACTAGGTAGGCAGAGTTTCTAAATTAGGGAAAATATTAGGTGCGCATGGGTATCCATGCTAGGGGAAGAGACTAGGTGGATATGCACCTCTATACTAGGAGAAGAAACGAGATGGGCTCGGGTCTCTAAACTAGAGCAAGTAAGAAGAGACTTGGTAGGGCAAGAGTCTGTAATCTAGGGCAAAGACTAGGTGTATAAAAATGTCTAAATTACGGAAGAGATTAGATGGACACGGTGTCTAATCTAGAAACGAGACTAAGGTGGGTTCTGGTATCTCAGTGGTCATCTCCTTCGAATCAGAAAAGAGTTGTTACTTTCTGGATTATTATAACTGCTTTATTCGTATAATTTTAAAAACCCCAAAAAGAAACAATTGTTCAAGGCATAACATGCATATTACAGAAGTCGAAACACGCGTGAAATCATATCAACAGTGAAAATTCAATGAGAAGCAGCTTTTCAAATTTTTAAAGGGTAGGTTTTTTAGCTGAGAGAAGAAAATTTCTGCCAGTTCTCAGGAAGCATCTCATTTTCTATACCTGGTTCGAGTGAAGTCAAATGGAAAGCTTTTGTGCTTGGAATGGGCATGATAAAACTGGAGACCGGAATGTCCTTCCGTTGAGTTCAAAGGGGGCGGAAGAGTTTCGAACTTTTCAGATTCCTGTGCTGGCAAAACACACGATTTTGTAAGCTGTTATTACTGTAGGCTTCGTTTCGATATTTCTCTTATTTTTTTTAGAGTATAGAATTGTACAGTCCACATAAAGCCGTCTGTTAAATAATGCTTTCGTCTTATATGTCCTGATTATATATACATTTACTTTTGTTCAAATGAAGCTGGCAAAAACTTACACAATTGTCTTGGATACCTTAAGGTAAGCACTGCACAGATGTTACTCACTTAGCACTAGCCAGGAGTTGTGTGTAGCTTGAAGATAAGTTACTGACGCGGAGTAACAATACCCCTGCTCTACGGTCCTGTTAGACAGGGACCTACGGTTTAAAGTGGATTCCGTACCACTACAAACAACCATGGTACCACCGGGACTCGAACTCGAAACCTGTGGTACCGAGCACCAGAGTACTAGCCCCCCTGTCATTCAGTCCCAGATAAGATATAAATAGATGGCACTTTAAGTGGATATTCTCGTATTATCAGAAATATTATCAGGCAAATTTAAAAATCAATTAAATTATTACAATCAAAAGAGTTGAAACGCGGAGCATTCTGACCTAAGGCCATTTCCCGCCAGAATAAAAAATATGCAGCTAATTCAGCTTTACCCAGGGTGCCCTGTATCATTGCAACCCCATTTTTACGCAGAAATGGATGGATGAAAACACCTCTAATAGAAGGAACTGAAGATTCTTGCTTCCATTTTTTTCGAAAACGAATGGCTATCCAGCCTATGGATTTATGCTCGTTTGTGTCTTTGACATGAAAGTCTTGTCGATTTTTGGAACAAAATCATTTATTTTGGAAATGATTTGTCTTCATAAAAGTAATATAAAAAAAGTCAATTCCTACTTTTTCTTCACTCTATTGCAGAAAGCCCTTTATAAATAATTTCATTCATTTTTTTTAAGTTATAAAAAAAATTCTCTCTCTCTCACACACACACTTTCCATTTCTCTCACTCATTTATTCACATGTTCCATTTTGTTCCCTCCTTGACTCAGACTAGAACCCTGAATGAAAAAAAGAATTTTGAAAAAGAAATTTTTTTCCAGTGCTTCTGCCACTGACGGTATTTATTCCTAAATTTATATCCTGCTAAATATCTTATACAAGAGAAATTGTTTTTCTCTAATATAAAACTAAAACGAATTAATCAAATTTAATGAATGAATTAATATTCGAAAAAGCTGCATTAACATCCAGGGTCCTCCACTACACGTTTCAAAAAAAATGTATTTGAACTCGACTGGATGACTAAAAGTATTTTCTGAACGATTGAAAATTTGAACAAGATATATAAATATATATGGGGAGAATGTGAACTAATAGTAGGAATTAAAAATAGTATCAGAAAATAATTATTAAAAATAATAATAATAATAAAATGAAGACACTTTCATTTTCATTTGAACATCTATGTTCAAACTATATCTTGATGACAAACAAACTTTTTTTGCTAGTGCGTATTCATTAAAGAACGGCACTCAAACGTAGCGATGAAGCGAGGTTAATTAAAATCCACCGCGTTTCTTCCGATCGGAAACAACCTGTTATTACCATTCCATTTTTTTCTCCAGTGATTGTCACCTGATTTCCGGCGGGATTTATTTGCAGCGTCTTCGAACAGAGAGGGCCCAGTGTGACTTTTCTGACACGTATTACTTTAATGAGTGTTCTGCTCCACCAGAAAGTTGAGTTCACGATCAAACCAAGTGGAACATCATTTCTCCTTCCAGTCTTCCTTGGTCAGCGACTCATGTCCAACTCAAGGCTTTTCTTTTTTCTTTCTTTTTTCTTTTTTTCCTCACATGCCACATTACCATGCTGAAAGAAAGGTCTGCGATGGAAATGCCTCGTTAAATTTTGTCATGAAGTCACTTATTTTTCCGTCTTTTTTCTTTTTCTTTTTGCTGCCACTTTCGTTGCTGGAATGAAATTGTATCAAATTCGGAACCACCTCCCTTATTAGAAAATGTCATCATTTCGGTCGTCGGCTGGAGAGAAGACGGTTTTTTTTTCAGTGTTCAATTGAAATATATAATTGTCATTTCTGACATCGACCGATCACTCTAATTTCAATATTATTAAATCTTGCACAGTTTAACCCTACTACTACTTACTAGAGCTGAAGAATTTATTCCCTCTCCAAGGTTTGCGGTCATGATGTCATTGTCAACACCCTAGAATAATTCATTTACATTAAATATTTCTTAGTGATAAAGTATCATACAAAAATAATGCCACTCATTTTCAATATTTTGCTCATTTTAACACGTCGTAATTTTACCTCTAGTATTTATGACGCGGTGGCACGTGGAAGAAATACTCTGTCAGGAAAGACCTAAATACGACTGTGTCTAAAAAGTAAGACCCATTTTCAATTTAACAAATTCCCGGGGCTTAAGAAATTTCGATTTTTTTTCTTTCTTTTTAGGTTGCTGATGCTGTCCTCGACATCTGTGGGAAATTTCACGGCAAAGTTTCAATGTGTGGGAATTTCACGTCAATTCATTAGTGTTTCAGTTATGTTTGGCTTTGTGAGACGCTAAAACTGATTCCAGCGATTTTTGAAATGTCTGAATCAATTGAACAAAGACTTGCAGTCAATTTTGCTTGAGGAAACGTGTAGAATGTTGCGAAGGCATTCGGTGAGCATTCTTATACCGGTGTTTACAAGTGGTATAAACAGTTCAAAGAAGGCAGAGAACGCACTGGAGACGAAGAGCCCTCTGGTCGTCCCTCCACCTCAACCGACGAAGCTCACGCCCAAAAATTAAACTTTTGGTGCTTGCAAAACGTCGATTTACAATTAGAGACTTTTCTGACGATGTTGGAATTTGAAAAATATCGGTCCATTCCATTTTGGACCTCAAACGCGTCACATCGCGATGGGTACCGAAAACACTGAGTGCGCCACCTCACACTGCATTGATTCTCCGTGACATTTTCGCCAAAAATGAAACCTATGTTGTTCCCCAACCACCGTATTCACACCGTGCGACTTCTGGCTATTCCCTAAAAGGACCATTCCGGGGACACCGTTTTGAGTCGAATGAAGAGATTCAACTTGAATCGCAGCGCGCTTTGAAGGCCGTTCCTGGCAATGACTTTCCAGCATGCATTTGAAGATTGGAAAAAAAGTTGGCATAAGTGCATTGTGTTCGGAAGGGGATTCCTTCGAAGGCGACGAAATAAATTTGAAAGAATAAATAAAAGAGTTTTTGAAAAAAAAAGTGTCTTACTTTTTGGGCACAGTAGTATATTTGTTAGAAAGTGTGCGTGTGCATACACAAATATGAGCATCTATCCTTCAAACTAAAAGTTCACTCGGGTATCTGTAACCAGACTGACATTGTAAACTATTTATTGAAACATTTGGTATCTTACAAAAACTTTGGTTGAAATAAGAACATCCATTACTACTGCGTCCAAAAAGTAAGACCCATTTTCAATTTAAAATTCCCGGGGTTTATGAAAGTTCAATTTTTTTTTTTTCTTTCTTTTTAGTATTCTTACATCCATTACTACAATAATCTTTCAATGTCGGAGATTAGCGAAACTGCTTCGAGATATCTGCGATACAAGGCACTTTCGTTCCATCAGCCGCAGTATTGTCCGAAGGCGCCAACAAAGGACTTTTGGAAGAAGAAGAGCTCAACGGGGCAGTCGTGACCGGCTTCCCAATGACCCTCGCTCGCTCTTCATCAATTACTTACCTCATCCTCCCATTTCCGGCGTTTATCACACCTCGAGATTCGCTGCAAGGATTAGTTTGCATGGTGCCATGAACAGAGTGGCTTAAGTGAATTCGGCATATAGAGGTTATTTATTTTGTTACATGATGTTGGCATAATCTCAAATCAATGCTAACAAAATAACTTTATAAGTTTTTTTTTTTTAAGTGTGTTTGGTTTGGATAACTACTATATAAGCTATATAGTAGTTATAATATAATAATATAAGTAAACTGTTTGGTTAAGTGTGTTCAGTTTCGTTAAATACTCTATAAGGTGTTTAATTTGGATAACTATGTAAGATTTTTGGTTTGGATAACTACATAAGCTGTTTAGTTAAGAGTGCTTGGTTTGGATAACTACTATATAAGCTGTTTGGTTGTATTTGGCTTCATTAGCTACTATATAAGCTGTTTGGTTGCATTTGGTTTGGATAACTATATAAACTGTTTGGTTGTATTTGGTTTGGATAACTATGTAAGCTGTTTAGTTAAGCGTGTTTGGTTTGGTTAATTATATAAGGTACTTCGTTATGTATATTTGGTTTGGATAACTATATACGGTGTGTGGTTTCGGATAACTGTATAATCTGTTTGGTTTGATTAACTATATAAACTGTTTGGTTAAAAGTGTTTGGTTTGGATAACTACTATATAAGCTGTTTGGTTAATAGTCACTGTTGCCACCTTCCGATTGGCTACGTGTTTATGTTTTATAACCTAATTTAACAATTGCCTCCAATACAATTTCTGTAAGAGACGACTGTCTAAGTGTTTTCCAGCTGCTTTAGAACAAACAATTTCTGTAAAAGATTATTTAAAAAGTTTGTGCATGAACATAATTAATTGGTTACATTATATACTATGTTATTCATTTCCAGAGCTATTTTTTTTTGGGATGGGGAATTGAACATCGGTGGCCTTCGCATGCGATGAATGCCCCAAACAGCCCTTCGACGGGTCATGAGGCGAGTACATTACATACTTTGCTTACATTACTGCTTTTATTGCTTACATTACTTACTTGAGAAGACTTTTTTTGGCTTAGGTACTGTCAGGTCGCAGGCAGGCATTGTCTAGGCACTCAACTGCTCCGCATTTGAGTGTCCAGAAAGATGGCTGCTGTCGAAGCAAAAATTTTATACACATTGCCACAATCTTCATCGAGTCTCCCCTTTTTCTGAAGCAGTGACTGCAACGCAAGTGAATTCGAACCGCGTGACCTAACACGCTAGCTAGAACTCTCCTACTAGTTGCCTCACATTAGCTTATTGCTTTTAAATGTCGGACACATTGATTAGACGTCATTTATTACTAGAAAGGAAAATATGTAGCAAATTCAGCGTTGCATAGGTGTAATACGGAGGCTTTACTGCGCTTTCTTTATCGTATCTATCCACGAAGTAGACATATTATCTTCCAGATCGGTTTTCTCTGGCAGGTTTGACAGCTTAGTATGCTACTCAAAATGGCTCTCCGAGTTCACAGGAAAGAAAAAAAAATATAAAATAAACAACTATAAAATTTATCTCTTTTTTATTTAAAATGCTGTTTAAAAAAGCTGTTAAAATGGCTTAACTGTTAAAAACGTTAATACAAATGTTATAAAAACTTTGATACTAATTGTTTAGTTAAAAATTCATAAAAAAAACGGAAATTTGCTCGGCAAATTTCAACTTATAATTTCGTGAGCATTCGAGAACGAATGAATAAACTCAGAAATATGCCAATGTTTAATATTGCGCGAGATATAGGAAGCAATTGATTGAAATACTACAGGAATGGCCACATGAATATAGCAATGTTGAATAGTTCAAGAACTTCACGAAGAATGAATTGTTCAAGAATCTCTGAAAGAATATACAAAAGTAAGATAAATGTAATCGTAAATGAAGAATGAATTATTCCAAATACAATAAGAAGCCCTACACAGCTCAATAGGCATGGGAAAATGCAAAAAGTGATAAATATGAAACTTAAAAAAAAAAAAAAAAAAAGGAATTGATCAATGCACTACGAGTACCATTGGAAATACAAATGCTTAAAATCCCAAGCCAAAACGTGAAAAGTGATTCAAAACCATACTACAAAACACCTCAAGCAAAAAGCAAAATTCTCCAGAAAATTCCTGAGTATTAACATTATTCAGGAAGCATTTCAAGAGTTTAGGGGGCCCAAAGTTCTATTTTCCGCCAAAATTTACGGTGGAGTTTTATTTGCCTGGCCATCATTTTCGGATAATGTCACGGATCCCTAACCAGGACAACATCATGTTCACACATGATAAAAAGTATAAAGTATAAAGAAGTTACAGATAACTTCAAAATTCGACCTTCATGCATCTTAAAAATCAATGTAATCCTATTCCGCCAACAAAACAGCGTACAATAATGTATTTATATTTATAAGCCAGTAAATTTATTTATAGAGTAAACATCAATGAATCATTTCTTAAAAAGAGAAAAAAAAAAAAAAACGGTCAACTATAATTTTCTCTAGAAGTGCGTGGAATTTTCTACGACATTTTCACGAGAAAAGTTTTTCCGTGCATCTTTATATTAAAGGCTAGAATTGAATTATTTATTTCTGGACTTTTCTTATTCCTTTTGTGCAGCGTGGATGTTATGGGGGTTCAGAATTCACGTTAAATTGCAGGTCCTGGTCTAATTAGCCCAAAGTTTCCCCAAAATGACTGTAGAGAGACCAACCAAACCAATCTTCGTTTTTGTGCGTCGAGTGATTTCATTCTTCGTTGTTGTAAACATAACCCTTGTCTACAGTGCCCCAGAATTATGTAGAATAGGAAGTAGTATGTACATTCATGTCCATAAATTAAGGATAATTCAGAATCACACAGAAATTGAACTCTAAAATAAAAATTTCACCTGTAGAATTATCACACATCTTGAAGAAGAATATGCAAATTTCAGGAAACCACCAGATGGCGCGGATAGTACGTCACAATGACGAGAGTATAAGAGAGGGGTATATAAGGAATGGTTGCAAAGAAGTAAAATTGTTCACAAGCTCTTTAAAAGCCTTTCAGTGCAATAACCGCATAGTTATGGCACAAAGGAAGCATTTGGAGGAGTTTTTACGTGGTAGAATTATCGGACGACTGGAATGTGGACGTACCCAGCTGGAAGTATCCGAGGAACTTGGAATCGCCCAGAGTGTCATCTCCAGGCTTTGGCAACGATTCCAAGATGATGGTAATCTGAGTAGATGTTACAGCACAGGTCGCCCCCGAGTTACAACGCCAAATGAGGACCGGTATTTAGCAGTTATTGCCAAAATAAACAGACGGAGCACAGCATCAGACCTGTCTCGTCAGCTCTCTTCAGCTACCGGTACTACAGTTTCAAGGCAGACCGTGTACAGACGCTTAGGCACATTGGTCTATATGCTCGTAGGCCTGTCAGATGTGTTCCACTTACCGCAACTCACTGTCGCCTGCGATTAACCTGGAGTAGGGAGCATGCATTGCGGACACCGCAACGGTGGTCTGGTGTGATGTTTTTCGACGAGTCCAGGTTTAGTTTGCAGTCTGATTCTCGCCGGACTTTCATATGGAGAGCGCCAGGTACCCGTTACCACCAAGAGAACACCATTGAACGACACCGTTACGGTGGTGCAGGATGGCTCGTTTGGGAAGGAATTATTCTTGGTTCCAGAACTGACCTGCATGTTCAGAGTGTAACGATGACAGGCCACATCTATCGGGATGTCATTCTGGAACAACATGTACGTTTGTTTCGGGGGCGCCATGGGTGCTGAATTTCTGTTTATGGATGACAACTCCCGTCCTAGCCGTGCAAACATTGTAGACGAATGCCTTCAATTGGAGGATATCACCCGTATGGATTGACCAGCATACTCATCGGACTTGAATCAATAGAGCATGTGTGGGATATGCTTGGCCGATGAATTGCAGCCCGTCAACCCCCTCCCACTTGTCAACCGAAACTTCCGAGGACATTGCTTGATGAATGGTGTAATATTCCCCAGGATCAGATTGATAATTTGATACTCAGCATACCTAGGCGATGTAAGGCCTGTATTGCATCGTCCGGGAGACATACTCCATATTAACCATCATACTAACCATGTTATACTGTTTTTTGTAAATAGGTTCTTTTTGAAATTTGCTCCAGGGAGTAAAAATCGCAATTTTTATTAATTATGTCAAACATATAGCATCTTTTTTGCTCTTTACTTTTTATTTAATAAATAGACTTTACAAATAAGTCAAATTTGTTTTGCTGCTGTCTCTTTCTTTGCCTGAACTTCATTATTCTTAATTTATGGACATGAGTGTAGAATAGGAAGCATGTATTCCATTCTTATCCTATTCTTTTGTTGCATTTCTCGGTCCACAATGGATACGTACTCTTCTGTTAAGTGTTGGAACCTTTTTTGGCTATCCTGTAGGTATATACTACTGTGCCTAAAAAGTAAGACCAATTATTTTTTCTTTCAAAAACTCTATATCTATTCTTCCAAATTTATTTCATGGCCTTCAAAATTCGGACACAAAGCACTTATGGCAACTTTTTTTCCAATCCTCAATGCATGCTAAAAAATCATCGGCAGAGGTGTCCTTCAAAGAGCGCGGCGATTCACGTTGAATCTCTTCAATCGATTGAAAACGGTGTCCCCGCAGTGGTCTTTTGAATTCAGGGAATAACCAGAAGTCTCACGATGTGAATACGGTGGTTGTGGAACGATATGGGTTTCACTTTTGACGAAAAAGTCACGAAGAATCAATGCAGTGTGAACTGGCGCATTCAGTGTTTTCGTTACCCATCGAGATTGGACGCGTTTAAGGCCCAAAATGAAATGGATGGATCCTTTTGAAATTCCAGCATCATCAGCTGGAATCAAGTCTCTAATTGTAAATCAACGGTTTGTAAGCACCCAATCTTTAATTTCATTTAATTCGTCGTAATTTAATTCGTCGGTTGAGATGGAGGATCGACCACGGGGCTCTTCGTCTTCAACGCGTTCTCTGTCTTCTTTAAACTGTTTGTACCACTTGCAAACATTTCTTTTCAATATAGGAATGCTTACCGAATGCCTTCTGAAACATTCTATACGTTTCCGCAAACGTAATTGAATGCAAGTTCTTTGATCAATGAATTCAGACATTTCAAAAATCGCCGGAATCAGTTTTAGCGTCTCACAAAGCCAAGCGTCACTCAAACACTGATGAATATTTTGACTTCAAATTTCACACAGATGTCAAGGACAATGACAACCTAAAAAGAAAGATAAAATTGAAATTCCGTAAGCTTCGGGAATTTTAAATCGAAAATGGGTCTTACTTTTTTGGACACAGTAGTAGGCCATCCTGAACTGTTACGCCAAAAGTGATTCTCAGCGAAATTGAAGGCGTTTCCCGTGTCTAAGGAGAGGATTACGGAGCCAAACAAAGCACGAAAAGCGTTCGTTTTCACACTCACCCAAACGCAAGTTGGCCCATCATAGAAACGGGATAAGAGATACTAACAGGATATTCCATGACTGGATTGCCAAGCAGTTGTGTTTACTGTATTGTAACACAATCGTTTACGCCCCATCGTAGGATGCAAGTTTAAACATTATTCATTTTATTCATTTTTTAACAAAATTGTCTACTTTTATGAAAAACTGTTCTTTTTTTTTTCCAAAAAAATATCATGTACAGTTTACATTACTTCGATTTATTCATTCATTGGACATTAGTCTGCATTCTATTCTATTTATACATTCATTCTGCCTTAGTGTACGTTTTTATTTTATTTATACATTCATTCTGTCGTAGTCTACATTCTGTTCGATTGATTCTACCTTAGTCTGCATTCTGTTTGATTTATATATTCATTCTGCCGTTTTCCACTTATATACACCCTAAAAGGCCCATAAACGAGCGATGAGGGATGTTATTGTCTTTCGAGAGAATTTCTCGAAAGTCAATATATGATGAATGAGCCCCTCTTTCGAGTGTCAAATAGCAGAAAAAGTGGAATACCTCCCATCTGACGGTTGGTGCGAGATATTTTACGCA
The DNA here is from genome assembly GCA_021605095.1 of Caerostris extrusa. Taxonomy (NCBI): domain Eukaryota; kingdom Metazoa; phylum Arthropoda; class Arachnida; order Araneae; family Araneidae; genus Caerostris; species Caerostris extrusa. The sequence continues at coordinate 166,964 of BPLR01000370.1, read as the reverse complement.
TGCTGTCACAATCGCTATATAATCTGCCCGTTTTTATAATGACCGCAATCGACATTGCCGGTGCACTGAAACTCTGTTGCACTCCAACTCAGGTTTCGGGTTCGAGTCCGGGTGGTGCTATGATATTTGCAATGTAATTCGGTCTAATAGGATTGTAGGATGTAGAGTTGACAACCTTGTACCGTAAAAAGAAAGTATCTTCTGTTTTTGAATGTGGAAGTAGGCAGACGGCCAACTGGAAGATTTCGAGACAGGAAATGTTTTCTTTTTTCACATAGGATTGCCAGAATCCATGGCACAGCCAGGACTCGAACTCGAAACCTGAGGCATCGAGTGCCAAAACGCTAGTCTTTCTGCCGTAAGAAGAAAGCTTTAAATACCTTTCCTTATGTATAACAATGTTATTATTTGGAATCCTAATTGATCCTTCAGTATAGTTCTTCTAATAGGACGAGAGTTCATTCAAAGTACATCGGTAACTGTGGCCAAATATGGCGGCGTGTTTTCCGCCTCTCAAAAAAAGCCTTCCGCCCGTTAATGACCGCGATGCGGCGGTAAGGCCAAGGTTTTTTAGAAAATGAATCCAGATGTGATTGATTAAACGGCTTCTTTTTTTTTTTTGCCATAAAAGTACAAATGTGGCAATAAAAGAGAGCTTTTTCCATCATTTTTCTATAAATGTTTTGGGTGGGAATAGACTCATTCGATTCCGAAAAGGTTGTGAACTTCACATTTTATGTACAACTAAAATATTAGATAGATGTTTTTATTTAATGATTATGCAGGACATATATTTTTTTCAATTCCTACTGTTAGTTCACACTCTCCCTATATATATCTCGTTCAAATTTCCAATCGTTCATAAAAGACTTTTATTCATCCACTCAAGTTCAAATGCATTTTTTTAAAACTTGTAGTGGATGACACTGGATGTTAACACAGTTCTTTTCAAACATGAATTCATTGATTAAATTTAATTAATCAATTTTAGTTCCGTTATATACCGTCAGTGGCGAAGCGTGTAGAAAAAATTCTTTTTCGGGTTCTTTTTTCATTGTGGGTTCTAGTCTGAGTGAAGGAGGGAACAAAATAGAAAATGAAACATGTGAATAAATGAGTGAGAGAGATGGAAAGTGTGTGTGTGAGAGAGAATTTTTTCTAACTTAAAAAAAAAAAAAATGAAAATGATTTATAAAGGACTTTCTGCAATAGAGTGAAAAAGAGTAGGAATTGACTTAATTTTTTTTTTTTATATATTACTTGTTTTCGTAACAAGTCATAATAGTACCATCTTTTCAAAAATGTTTTTAGAGAAAAATAGATTGCTTTCCACACTTTTCATAGTTGAAGTGCGTGATATTTGCATGAATTGTTTTTGCTTCCAAATGCAGCACTGGCAGCCTGATGTCCGATTGGCTAGCGCTCTGGCCTTTGGTGCTTCAAGTTCGAATCCTGGCAGTGTCATAGATGTTTGTGAGGGGTTTGGAATCCACTTTAAATTGTAGGTCCTGATCTAGTTAACAAAAGTGTGCACAAAATGACTGTAGAGCGATAAACCAAACCGAATCAAATACAGTATTAGAGGCTATGGCTATCACAATTTTGAACTAACCAGGGCCTCAAGGGCCTAGTGGCTAGCGCTCTGGCGCTCTGTACCATAGGTTTCGAGTTCGAGTCCCGGCGGTGCCATGGATGTTCGTAAGAGTTCGAATCCATTTTAAACCGTCGGTCTCGGTCTAACAGGATCGTAGAGTGTTGCGGGGGTAGTGTCACTCCGCGTCCGTAGCTTATCTTCAAACTACACGCACCTCACTTTAGTGCTAAGTGAGTAACGTCGGTGCAGCGCTGTTCAGCGCATGGTTTTTGATTTTGTAGTGTCTGGAATGACTAAATAATTCGTCGGAATTTTCGGGTTCAGAATGTACCTCAAACACATTCAAAGCGTTCATGTTTTCTAATCGTTAAAATTTCTATCTCGAGTCATTTACCTTTGGTATATTTCGTTGAAAAATATCTCTCGTCATTTACTTTTGGAAATCTCTTCGTTATACTGACGCTGGCAAATACGAATCGAAAGTAGTTCAGAACGTGCCAACTTAAAGAATTCCTACTGCGTAAAGATTATTAACTCGTCCATTCTTAATTGATATCAGTCTAACAGTGAACGAATGAAAGTGGTACTTGCTATCCAATGGGCATGAATTATGACATGATTCGGTTACAATGCGATGCGTATGGGTCGGAAACGTTCGTTTCCCAGCAGTCTCCTCACGCGAGAGTCTCTCATCAAACGGTGAGACAGCGTCCAACACAAATTACATAGGAGTGGATGCAATTATAGATGGATCAAGCTTTGATTGCAGAAATATTGCGACATTTCTCGAACATTTCCTCGTAAGTACAAGGGCCCTTTCTCACATCTCGCCAACCCGGATGCTTTATTCATTAGTTTTACGTTACCATTCTAGAAATTGAATATAGTAACATATTCAGAATAGTATGCTACAAAAAATAAATGATATTAATTGCAATGAAATAATGTTGGTATTGATATTTAACTAATACACATTTCATTTATTGGTTTCCAATGGGTTTTAACTGAACCTAATCATTACGGGGCCTGGTGGCCGAGTGGCTAGCGCTCGGTACCATAGGTTTCGGGTTCGAGTCCCGGCGGTGGCATGGATGTTTGCATTTTTTCGAAATCCACTTTAAACTGTAGGTCCCGGTCTGTTTAGCCTAACGTGTACACAAGATGACCGCAGAGCGACAAAACCAAACCGAACCAGAGGACACATTAAAATGGCATTGAAATTCAAGATCAAGTTCACTCTAAATTTCTGACTCATTACTTTTAGCTCAACAATTCCATTTACTTTTAAGTTTTTTTATGTGTAGCAGACAGTTGGCCTTCCCAGCTCTTGGGAGTTGAAGGCAGAACAGTTGAATTATGGCATAGTTACAAAATGATGAATGACCCATACAATTCCGTTAGATAGACAATCCACTTTTTCTTTTGATGATTTTTTGAGTCTTTTTTCTTTTTATTTCTGCCCCTGTCGTGGTGCGCCCTTTCATTGCCCATAATGGGGCGGAAGCATTAGGGCGGCGAATTAGCCATCTTCGGGGAGCGCCCCTGGAGGATTCCTGTCCCCAGTGACACCGGGGATGGGTTATTAGTTTGAAAGCACTGTCCGGTCATCAGACTGTTTCGTTCTTTTTGTGGTTGATGATAAAGTGGTGGAGTTTGGTACATGTTGCCGTGATTTTTGCCGGATTTGGACTTTTTGTTATTTTTTTGTATGGCTCCATGTGTCTCAATGGAGACGGACTCTCATCTGGTCAGTGACCTGTCCTGGAGCTGGACTAGGGTAGCCGCCATCCTTGGCCACGGTGGTTTTTATTTTGTTTCTTGTCTTGTGAGGTAGTCTGAATAGCCGACTGGATAGCGCTGTGGCACTTGATGCCATAGGTTTCGAGTCCCCCGGTGCCATGGATGTTTGTAGTGATTCGGAATCCACTTTAAACAGTAGGTTCCGGTCTAACAGGATCGTAAGACGTTGCGGAGGTTTTTGGCTTTTTTTTTTTTTTTTTTTAGAGGTTTTTTGTTACTCTGCGTGCGTAGCTTATCTTCAACTATACACACTTCCTAGATCAGGGATGGGCAAACTACGGCCCAAGGGCCAACTCCGCCCCGCCAGAAGGTTCTTTTCCGGCCAGCGGATAGAATTTTATTTTACCGCTCCGAGGCAAATTAAAAGAAATATATATTTATATATTATGTATCCATTTCCTTTTCTACTTTTTAAATATGCTATTTCCTAAATTTACTTGGAACCCAAATCTTTTAAATGCCTTTTGTATGAACTTATAAACACCCTGATCTTTTTGTTATCTTCGCCGAAATGTTTTCGGAACTCGTATAATAACTCAAATAATTTAATTTAGTTGATTCTCAAAAGCAAAATACGCGAAATATTTATGAAAATTGGTAATTCTGGGTATTGACTGAATTAACTAGGTATTGACTATTCTGAAATTGACGGAAGGGATTCAGGGTTCAGCAAAATAAATGAGGCTTTTAATTTTTTTCACAAATAAATGTAAACCATAATAAAACAAAAAAATTTAAAATTAAAAAAATAAATAAATATGAAATACGAAAAAAGTAAAATTAAATATAAAATAAATAAAATTATTGTTTTTTTTTACAAAAAAAAAAAAAAAAAAAAAAAAAAATGTTTGAAACCAAAAAAATAGTTCAACCACAGGTTGTGTGCAAAGGTAATTGCCGTTTTAAAATTGGAACCGGACGAATCGATTACTGGTTAGGGGTGCTGTTTCAAATGAATATATTCATTCTAAACAATTCAAGTATTCTATAAAAATTGCGTTAAAAAAAAATTAGGCCGTAAATTAGATAACTAAAAATAAGCAAATATATATATATATATATATATTAATACGGATAATTACAAATCTGATCAAGATAATAATATAATAAGCAAGTGTGATAAATTACTAGCTAACTTAAAATTTACATTAATTTTATGTAATAGAAAATTATGTCATGAATTATGAAATCTAATTTAAGAATTATATATATATATATACAAAAGTCTCATGTAAAGATGCATGTATATATATATACATGCATCTTTACATGAGACTTTGTTTGAAAAAAATGACGCCCTATAAATTTATAGTATATTTAAATATAAAATAATTTATGCATAATGCATTAATATATAAAATAAATAATATGACTATAAAGTTACTGAGTATTTATTGAGTCAATTGAATTGCATAATATTAGTTACTCATTTGATATATAGATGGCGCTGCTATATCTCAAAATTTTTTTCGTTAGAATTCATCAACCCATCAATTTTTGGTGTTGATTGTTTGAAACAAACGAATTTTCAGATCATTTTTATACTATTAATAAATACAAAATTTGATGAGAATTACAATAATTGAAGACATTATAAAATACATAAAATTTAAACTCAATATGCCATTTTATTATATATTAATAAGTTTGATATCCTTAGCATGAAAAAATTTTTGTAATCAATTGAGAAATAAATATTTTGAAAAGTTATGCATATCAGTTACATATTTTTTATCAAACATTTTATATTGTATGCTGTTTTCTTTTCTTTTTGTATTCATCTTAGAATACGTTCGAATTGAAACGAGCACAGTATTTCGAATTTTTTTACAAATCGAATTTTATTATCATAATATTTCAATAAAATGCAAATGAATTGTTGTTTAAAGTTTGTTATGCGTTTGTCTAAGAAAATTTTTTTATAATATATTTTTTAATTAAGAAGCATTATATATGAGATCAAAACAAAAACACACGAATTTACATTTTTTTTTTTATTTCAAAAACATATATTTTTCAAAATCATGTTTTTTTTAATTCGTATTCTTTTTTGTTTAATTGAGATTTTTCTTGCGGAACATGTATTTGACTTTCAAATACACTAAAAATGTTAAAAAATAAATTTGACTTACCTTTTTTGTATACACGTAAATTAAACAAATTTACTTTTTGCGAAAATTATATTGATTGCGTGTAATATATACTTAGTACTGTGCCTAAAAAGGAAGACCAACTTTTTTTTTTTTCAAAACCTCTTCATTTATTCTTCCAAATTTATTTCATCGCCTTCACAGTAATCCAATGCAGACGCAATGCACTAATGGCAACTTTTTTTTTCCCATTTTCAATGCATGATAAAAAAAAAAAAAGGCATCGGCAGGGATGACCTTCAAAGCGTGCTGATTCACGTTGAATCTCTTCAATCGACTCAAAACGGTGTCCCCGAAGTGGTCTTTTGAGTTTATTGAATAGCCAGAAGTCGCACAGTGGGAATACGGTGGTTGTGGAATGATATGGATTCCATTTTTGGTCACGAAGAATCAATTCAGTGTGAGAAGGAGCATTCAGTGTTTTCAGTACCCATCGAGATTTGACGCGTTTGAGGCCCAAAATCGAATGGACCGATCCTTTTGAAATTCCAACATCATCAGCAAGGTCTCTCTCATTGTAAATCGACGGTTTACAAGCTTCGTCGGTTGAGGTGGAAGGTCGACCAGAGGGCTCTTCTTCGTCTTCAACGCGTTCTCTGCCTTCTTTGAACTGCTTATTCCACTTGTAAACATTTCTTTTCCGATGTAGGAATGCTCGCCGAATGCCTTCTGCAACATTCTATACGTTTCCACAAACACAATTTAATGCAAGTTGTTTGATTGTAAGCCAAGCGTAACTCAAACACTAATGAATATTTTGACGTCAGACTGGAATATTTGGACTTTCCAAAGTAAATAAGGATTTTATTTAACGTTTTTCCATCACAAATGTTTTGGTTTTTACAATCGTGTTATCACATCACACCTGCAAAGCAATCTCGTGATCGAATTGTTGTGAGTTGCCTCTCTCTTTTCAATTCCTTCTATTAGCACACACTTTCTCTTCTATATATATATCTTATAAAATTTTAATTAATAGTAATATATATATATATATCTTATACATATCTATATATATATTACTATTAATTAAAATTTTTATTATATCATTCGTTGTTGTTACAAAAAGTAAGACCCAATATACATCCTATTAATAGAGAGAAAATTATAATTTGTTTAGTTTCTTTTAAAATTAATCTATAGATTATTTTTAATTTTTTTATATCGATAAAAATTTTGTTTGAATACTTTATTATTATGCAAAAGCAACAACAATAAAAAGATCATTCCTTATTCTTACTATATTAATATAATTTAAATATAATTATGTAAATTTTTCTCAGATATATTAAATAAGAGATATAGGTTTCTTTAAACGATATATTATTTTTATCAATATTATTTGATATTTGCACTTAGCAGAAAATAAAAGTGGGCGCCTTCTTAAATCTTTAAAAGACATTTATATGATTTATTTTTATTTTTCAATTCCTACTATTAGTTCACACTCTCCCTATATATATATCGAGTTCAAATTTTCAATCGTTCATTAAATATTTTTTTACTCATCCACTCAAGTTGAAATACAATTTTTTTTTTTGAACTTGTAGTAGATGACACTGGATGTTGATACAGTTTTTCTAATATTAATTCATTAAATTTAATCAATTCACTTTTAGTTTTTTTAGATTTAAGTTACATATATCTACCAATAGATGGCGCCAGATAAACTTAAAAAAATGAATGAAAATTATTTATAAAGGACTTTCTGCAATAGAGTGAAAAAAAAAAAGTAGGAATTTTTTTTTTTGAATTTAAAATTTGTATTTTTTTATATATATTACTTGTTGTGTATCAATTGATTATAGCTACCTTCATCTATTAAACATACTCTTATGTTTAAAAACAGTTTCCCGTGAAAATGTTTACATACACGAAAATAATATTAATAAAAAAATAAAAAAATTAAAAACACATAGTGGGGCTTTTTGTTTTTTTTCCAAAATATTATTCATCGGAACACATGTTACAACATATTATCCTATCTCTTCGAAAACTTCTCCTACCAATGAAGTTATTACAAAATAAATATAAGCAACAGCAAAAGATTTCTGCTAAAAGGGGGAGGGGGGAAAAGAGTATAGCAAACGATTTCTGTCTGTTGTGTCTTTGAAAAAGCAAAAGATTTTCTCCACCGAGTGTGAAAACAAGAATGATTCGGCAGCTAATCTTTTGTTTGGTGATTCGGGTGGTTGCATTTCTATGGATCGTTTGTTGAAAGCTTATTTGATACCACAGACCGAACCCCCCTCCTCCTCCTCCCCGTATAGCAACCCGACTCCCAACTCTTATTCAGAAAAATAAACAAGTAATATATAAAAAATAAATTTTTAAAGTCAATTCTTACTTAGGTCAACAAAGAAAATTTTACTTACTTTTTATTAAATAATTACAATTAATATAAACATGTATATACATATGACAGAATCACACTATTAAGCGGCAAAAAATTTTTCCCCTATAAAACTAAAATTAATTAATTAAATTTAATAAATGAAATTATACAGTAGAACCTCTTTAGGTCGAGTCTCAATAAGTCGAAAACCTCCAAAACTCGAAAATTTTTTTGTTCTCTTCCCTTCAAGCCCCAAAATCTTCATTACTCCGAAATTTCAACCCTTTATTAGACGAAATAATGAGTCAATCCCCACAAGCCATTTTGGTATATATTTTCCTCCGTAACTCGAAAAAAAAATTGACCTCTGTATCTCGAACATTTGCAATGTTTGATTTTACAACCATTACAACTCGATCATTTGAAATTATTTTTATTTTTTATTGTAGTGCATAATATAACTTTTTAAGTTGCAAATAAACATGTTTATTATCTCTGAAACTTGAATTTTTATTTATTTTACCTCTCTATCTCAAAATAACCTCTACAAGTCGAATATTCCCTTACAAAAATCCGCTTAAGTCAAAATCTTCCATAAGTCGAAAACTCTATAATTCGAATTATTTGGCTTCTCCCTTGAAGTTCGATTTACAGAGGTTCTACTGTATTTGGAAAACTGCATTGACATCCAGTGTCATCCAATTCCAGTTTTGAAAAAAAAATGTATTTGAACTCGAGTGGATGAATGAAAAGTATTTTATGAACGATTGGAAATGTGAACAAGATATATATAGGAATGGTGTGAACTAATAGAAGGAATTTAAAGATATTATAATATAGTTCATAAAGCTAAAAATTAATTCATATTTGCACTCAAAATTAATAAGAATGCGAATATAATTTAATTACAGACTGCATCCACCTTCATGGGTGGAGAGTTAGGATTGAGAGTCGATTCTTTTGAAGGAATCAGAGACAGGAGTCGGTATAGCAATCCGACTTTTTATGAATATAATTTTTATTTTTCTGAATTAATACGAATTTTAAGAATTAATTTTAAAGTTAGTGGTCCTGATGGCCGAGTGGCTAGAGTTCTGGTGCTCGGTACCACAAGTTTCGTGTTCGAATACCGGTGGTGCCATGGATGTTTTTAGTACTTCGGAATCCACTTTAAACTGTAGGTACCGGTACTGTACCCGGTACTATTACTGGGCGTCCGTAGCTTATCATCAAGCTACGCACACCTCCTGGGTAGTGCTACGTGAGTAACGTCGGTGCAGCGCTTGCTGATGGCATAAAGATTAACTGTCTCTATAGTACCAGCGTCATTAGAATAACAATAACATAATTGAAATTAAAAATTTTGGATTAGAAATAATAAACTCTCCGGAAGAATTTCACTACATTGTAATAGCTTAACTTAAAACACGTTTTCGGGTGGTTTTTTTTTCCTGCTAAACGTTCTCTTTATTGTGTCTGAATGCATTTTTTAGTCTACTTTGTTGATGTTTCCAATACCTATTCTATACCTTAAGTGCGCAACATATGTAGATTAAAACACAAAAACTTCACATTAAAGTACCCAGAAAGACAGAAAATGCGAGGAAATTTCGAAAGCAATCCTTCTCAAAAAAAAAGAAAGGAAAAAAAAAAAAAAGTTTATAAATTCGTACTCTGAGCGCGAGAAACAAAACAAAGAAAATCTGCTAATGACAATTCTTAACATTTAAACCAGTTCGCAGTGTGTGTATGTTGCTTTCATCTTAGAAAATAAATCAACACATGTTGAAAGGGGGAATAATTATTTTTTTTCAAAAACTCTTTATTTATTCGTCCAAATTTATTTCATCGCCTTCAAAGTCATCCCATCCGGACACAATGCACGTGTGGCAACTTTTTACCAATCCTTAATGTATGCTGAAAAGTCATCGACAGGGATGGCCTTCAAAGCGATTCACGTTGAATCTCTTCAATCGACTCAAAACGGTGTCCCCGGAGTGGTCTTTGAGCTTAGGAAATAGCCAGAAGTCGCACGGTGGGAATACGGTGGTTGGGGAACGATATGGGTTTCATTGTTGGCGAAAAAGTCGCGAAGAATCAATGCAGTGTGAGCTGGCGCATTCAGTGTTTCTAAAAAGAAAAAGAAAACATTGAAATTCCGTAAGCCCCGGGAATTTTAAATTCAAAATGGGTCTTACTTTTTGGACACAGTAGTATATACATATAAGAAACTAAATATTCGATTCAAAAATAATTAGAATTAAAAATCTTCGATGCCTTTTCGACTAAAAATCTTGGATTAAAAAATAATTAACTCTCCGGAAAGAATTTCACTACATTGTGATTGTTTCCCTTAAAAGTTTTCCAGTGTCTTTTCTTCAATTCCTACTATTAGTTCACACTCTCCCTATATATATCTTGTTCAAATTTCCAATCGTTCATAAAAGACTTTTATTCATCCACTCAAGTTCAAATGCATTTTTTAAAACTTGTAGTGGATGACACTGGATGTTAACACAGTTCTTTTCAAACATGAATTATTGATTAAATTTAATTAATCAATTTTAGTTTTATAGGGAGAAAAAAAAGGTCTCGTATATCAGATATTTAGCAGGATATAAATTAAGAAATAAATACCGTCAGTGGCGAAGCGCTGGAAAAAATTTCTTTTTCAGATTTTTTTTTTTTTTTTCATCCTGGGTTCAAGTCTGAGTGAAGGAGGGAACAAAATGGAAAATGGAGAGAATTTTTTCTAACTTAAAAAAAAGGAATAAAACTTATTTATAAAGGACTTTCTATTATATAATGAGAAAAAAAAGCAGGAATTGACTTTACAATTTTTTTTTTTATATTACTTTTTCCTGTTAAACGTTCTCTTTGTTGTGTTGATATTGTGTCTGAATGCATTTTTAGTCTATTTTGTTGGTGTTTTTAATACCTATTCGTCAAAGAAATGCAGATTAAAAAAAAAAAAAAAAAAAACTTCACATTAATCTACCCATAAAGACCGAAAAGTGCAAGGAAATGTCGAAAGCAACCCTTCTCAAAACAAAACAAAACTAAAAGTAAATAAATTCTTACTCTGAGCGAGAGAAATAAAACAAAAAAAATCCGCTAACGACAATTCTCAAATTATAAACCAGTTCGCAGTTTGCGTGTTGCTTCCGTCTTACGAAATAAATCAACACATGAGGAAAAGGGGGAAGGAGGGGGGTGAGTTGCCGAACAATCGACAGCTTACAATGAAAGTACCTTTGGCTGGGAAAAAAGACACGGATCCAATTGAGATAGATCCAAATGAACACTGGAGTTGAAAATGAATGGAAAAACTGCAAAAAGAAACCGCCTTCGCCAAAAATGAAACGCATATCGTTCCACAACCACCGTATTCACCTGCTTTAGCATCGTGCTACTTCTGGCTATTTTCTACACTCAAAAGATCACTCCGGGGACAAAAATCGCCGGAATCAGTTTTATCGTCTCATAAACCGAAGCGTAACTCAAGCACTAATGAATATTTTGACGTCAAATTTCACACAGATGTCAAGGACATTGCCAACAACCTAATAAAGAAAAATTTGAAATACCATATGCCCTGGGAAATTGAAATTGAAAATGGGTCTTACTTTTGAAATATATATATATGAACACATGAATTATATATATATATATGTAAGAAACTGAAGATTGGCTAAAAAGTAATTATAATTAAAAATCTTTGATGTATTTTCGGTTAAAAATAATAAACTCTCCGTAAATAATTTCACTGCATTGTAATTGATTCTCTTAAGAACGTTTTCAAGTGTCTTTTTTACCTGCTAATCGTTCTCTTGATTTTGTTGGCATTGTGTCTGAATGCATTTTTGTAGTCTATTTTGTTGTTTGTTTTGTTTTATTTTGTCGTTTCTAATACCTATTTGTCAAAAAAGTACGCAACACATGTAGATTAAAAAACAAAAACATTAAACTACCCATAAAGACGGAAAACGCAAGGAAATTTCCTTTCGCAAAACAACAAAAGTTAATAAATTCGTACTGTGAGTGCAAGAAACAGAAAAAAAAAAATCCGCTAATGACAATTCTCAAATTATAAACCAGTTCTCAGTGTGCTTCCGTCTTACAAAATAAATCTACACATGAACAATCGTCCTGTTACAATGAAAGCACCTTTGGCTGGGAAAAAAAATCCATTTGAGATAGATCCAAATGAACGCTGGAGTTGGAATTCAATGGAAAAACTTAAAAAAGAAAACCCAATTTCTTTTCTGATCCTTTTTCATGTTGTACAAAGTCCTTTTTGACAGACAAGAAACGCCTAAAACAATGTGAAAATGACTGTTGCGCGTTTGTTTCAAAACTTCTTAATGTTGGGGTAGGGGGAAAAAGTAGAATAATTGGGGTAGCTCGCTTGGGCGGTGTAACTGGGCCAGAGGTGGGCAAGGGTCAGTGAATTTATTTATTTATAGAGATGAGATAGTATTATTATTTCCAAACATCGATCCATTCTTCCATTTTTTTTTTTTTTTCTAATTTGGATTTTTATAGGAGGAGGATGATTACCGTTATATTGTCTAAAGGGTGTGCCCAGTTGTTGAATTCGAAGCCTGTTTATGGAGTATTTTTTAACATCAGTTACTTTTACCTCTCGGGTTCGAGTCGCGGAAGGTACCATGAATGTTTGTAGTGGTTCGTAATTCACTTTAAATCGTAGATGTCGGTCTAATAAGACTGCTACTACTACTACACAACCGCTGTGCCTAGAGCTGAGTTGCCCTTTTACAGTTTTTGAATGATGTGGGTGAGAAGAAGTCTCATTGCGTTCTGTGACGCTCTACGGTTAAAAGTGGATTCCGAACCACAACAAACATCTATGGCACCGCCGGGGATTCGCACTGGCACCGAGAACTAGAGTGCTAGCCACTCGGCCATCATGTCCCAGGTAAAATAAGACATAAGACATAGGGCTGACAACCCTATAACCTGGCAAACCCTACTATCCAAATCTTGACAAACTCCCTGGCACTACAGTCCACGGTGGACCAAGGTCGCATCAGGAGTTCGCAGAATATAATTTAATTATTCTGCTCCTATATTCGCAAGAATATTATTTTTAATTCAAAGTTCATTTCTTCTCATCATTTCGGTAGTTCATTTTTGAATAGATGGATGCACACATAATGCATTTTTAATACATTGGTTTTCACTATTTTGTCCATTATAGAATAAATATATTTTGTAAAAGTGTGATACATCTGACGGGCCGGAAAAATTATTCTAGGCGGGCCGCGGGTTAGCCACCCCTGATCTAGATGTTCCTGTCGAGCCAATAGGATGAGAAACAATAACAAGCATAAAAAGTATTCCTTTCCGTGCCACGTAAGATTAAGCTAAAAATGTTCTTACGTGCGATCAAAGTATGGAATAAATTTTCTTGAAAACAAATTATCTGTTTAATTTAGATGATGATGTATTTTAAAGGAAAAAAAAATTTAATTGAAAATGTTGTCGCCATTGTTCTGAAAGTATTCCAAGTAGAAAACAATTTAACTTTATTTACGGAAGAATTAATTTAAAAAAAAAAAAGGTATTCATCTCAAAACAATTGTAATTATTGTTTGAAAATGCAGACTCATACACATGAATGTTAAGTGCCTTTGATTCTGAAAATTGAATGAATAACATTTCAAATTCTTTTGTTTCTTCTTTCTGCTGTTGCTATTTTACTTATTGTTCAACTCACACTAATAAACTAAATTAGTTTAAATTTCGTATAACAAAAAAAAAACAAAGTTTTCAGAACATTTTTGCAAGACACATCTTTGTTCATCGTTCTGCTGGTTTTCAATTCCTACTATTAGTTCACACTTTCCTTATATATACCTTGTTCAAATTTTCAATCGTTCATAAAATACTTTTCATTCATCCACTCAAGTTCAAATACATTTTTTTGAAACTTGTAGTAGATGACACTGGATGTTAATACAGTTTTTCAATTATGAATTAAATTTAATTCATTCATTTTAATTTATAGGGGAGAAAAAAACTTCTCTTATATAAGATATTTAGCAGGTTATAAATTATGAAGCATTACAAGAGATGGATAGAATGAGAAATTATAGACCACCATCAGCTTCATAAATTAGAAACAAAAAAAATTAGAAAGCGACTAAATAGTAACAAACAAAAAATAACACCCTATATAGAATGGAAAATTGCAAGGAAAATCGGCTGCTATTTTGAAAAATAACATTGTGATTCCATCATATGTATATTAATTGTAATTATTGAATAAAAAGTAACGAAAAAAATATTTCTTTGTTGACCTAAGTAATAATTGATTAAAATTTTTTATATTACTTGTTTTTCTATCATTGCATAAATGCATGATGATTGTGTCTACTTTTATATTGGACGAAGAAATAATAATTTTTAACTCTTAGTTTATTGAAAGGTTTAGGATAATTGCTTGCATCATCAAATATCTAATTTGCATTATTCAAAAATCACCCTATCAGTAACATTATAAGCAATGCACTGGAATATTATTCATAAGGGTACGCATTGCAGTCACTGTTTTACGAGGCGTGTAGTCTCGGAGTAGATTTTGACCAAATGATGAAGTTTCATCATCATCGGCGCAAAAGCCCCATGGTGGGACAAAGCCGTCTGTTTAATGTTTTTGTTTCTACGGGTAGGGTTGTCAGCCTTACGCCCCCAACGCTCTACAGTCATATGGGACCTACTGTTTAAAGTGGATTCGAACCAATGTAAACATCCATGGCACCGCTGGGACTCCAACACGAAACCTGTGGCACAGCGCGCTAGTCACTCGACCATCAGACCCGAATGATTAAGTTTATGAAGTCCAAATCAAGGAAATATGCAAAATTTAAACGAACCTAAACATTGCTATACTGCAGTTGTATTTGTGCCTTTTTATTTGCATACGCGAATTCGGAGACTTGAAGTTTTCCTTTCTTTTATTTTTCCGCTTATAGAAATGAAACCCATATCGTTCCGCAATCCCCGTATTCACACCGTGCGACTTCTGCTTATTCCCTAAACTCAAAAGACCACTTCGGGGACACCGTTTTGAGTCGATTGAAGAGATTCAACGTGAATCACAGCGCGCTTTGAAAGCCATGACTTTTTATCGTGCATTGAGGATTGCAAAAAAGTTGGCATAAGTGCATTGTGTGAGGAGGGGGATTCCTTTGGAGGCGATGACATAAATTTGGAAGAAGAAATAAAAAGAGTTTTTGAAAAAAAAATAATAATTGGTCTTATTTTTGGGCATATAGTATATATATTCAATAGTATATATAGTATACATTCAATTCTTCACATTTTTAAAATCCATAAAATGTTAAGAATTGAATACAGACAGTTTGGGAAGAAAGCAGTGTCAGTTGCCAACATAAAAAGTATAACACACAGACTAGTGATGCCGTTTAAACTTTTCAGAAATCAATAAATGAACAGGTCTTCCTATCTATAATATATACAGTGGGTAAAAAAGTATTGGCAATTGCCTTAATTTATTCATATTGACAAATCAATAAAATGTTATGCAATTTTAGCTGTCGTAATTAAATACAAGACATCTTAGATATATAAAAATAGTAAAAATTTTATTTTAATTTGCAGTTTCTACGATTTTTTCTTTCAAAAACGAAAATTTGCATGCCAAAAAAGTATTGGCAAAGCTTTAATTGCTATGCAAATTTTGTTACATTGAAGTCACGTGTTTCGACTGATAAGAAACTCTACCGGTATAAAGTCTGCAAAACTACTCCAAAAGTGTCTACTGCAGTAAAATGACTTCGAAATCGAAGGAGTTGGACGTTAGTGTTAAAAACACAATTATTAGGCTCAGAAATGAAGGTTTAACTTATCGCTCTATAGGAGTACAATTCAATATAAGTTTATTTACTGTCAGAAGTGTTGTAAAAAGTTCAAGGAAACAGGATCAACGGAAAATAAGACTAGAAGTGGACGACCTCGAATATTTTCTACAAGAGAAGAACGTGTCATTATTAACAAGGTTAAGAAAAACCTAAAATAAGTGCACCCCAGATAGCTAGAGATGTTGCTTTCACTCCTCAAAAGACTTTCAGCGTACAGACTGTACGGAATGTTTTACGAGAGGAAGTCATTATGGAAGGGCAGCTAGAAAGAAACCATTCATCTCGGAAAGAAATAGGAGAAAGAGGGCTAGATTTCGCAAAATCCCACGTTGATTTACCTGAAGAGTTTTGGAACACAGTTATTTTTCCGACGAATCAAAGTTTAACATTTTCGGCAGTGATGGACGACGATATCTGTGGAGGCCAAATACTGAATTGGAAAAGCAACATTTACTGTAAAACATGGTGGAGGCAGCGTCTTAGTTTGGGGGCTGTATGGCAGCTAATGGAATTGGCAACCTGCATTTTTATTGATGGTATTATGACAGCACGTACATACATTGACATTTTGCGCCATAACTTAAAAAAATCAGTGCCCAAAATCTTGGCTTGGGAACATCATTCGTTTTCAACAAGACAATGACCCCAAGCATACAGCGAATCTCACCCGTGAATGGCTACTCTACAATGCTCCTCGCCAATTAAAAACCCCACCTCAACCGCCTGACATCATTCCAATTGAAAATTTATGTCACCTGCTGGATCTAGAAATCAAGAAACATAAAATTTCAAGTAAAGACGACCTCAAACCTTTACCTTGCAAGAGTGGCACAAAATTCCCAAGAGTACAACAAAGACCTTAGTTTCCTCTATGAGAAATAGATTGCAAGCTGTTATAGATGCAGAAGGTATGCATGCAAAGTACTAAACATATACTGATTTTGTTTTCGCTCATAATTTTGTCAATTTCATAATTTTGCCAATACTTTTTTTATCATGTAAATTTTGGATTTTCTTGTAGATTTTGACTAAAAATATTTAAATGAAAATTTCGTTATATTTGTTTGTCTTTTCTCCTTCTGTAATCGCTATGTTAAAATAAAATTTGTAAACATACTTTGTTAGCAAATATGATCATTTATAGGCAATTGCCAATACTTTTTTTATCACTGTATATTTAAACATAAATGAGTATTTTCCAAAGTGAAGAAATATTCGATGATTGCTAAGAAAATCCATAAAGTTTGAATTAGTGTAGGAGATAAATTGCAAATCAGCACTCCAATTCAATTTTTTGTACCACAACAACGCCTAACTCAGAGATGGTCCAACTCCGGTCCGCCGGAAAGTTCTATCCGGTCCACAGATAGAATTTTAATTTGCCGATCGGAGGCAAATTAAAAAGAAATCTATATTTATATATTATATATCCATCTCCTTTTCTACTTTGATTGAATATTATTTTTCTTCTTCTTTTTTTCAAAGGAGTGATGATCTTTTTACTTTCTCTATTTTTGTTCTGCAAAATCGACGGAAATAGCAAGCACAGGCAGCTTTCAATCGGTAAAGTGTTAAAAGCCGAAGTTCTTGGTTAGTTACAGCTGTAGATTGGCACCAACAAGCGTTATCACTTTCTCGGGAAACAAGCATATGGGAATCAATATAGGTGAATTAGACCTCACATATGGCAGACTTCGCATTTTAAGTGTATATTGTGAAGCAGTGAGGTCAGGTTTGCAGGCTGAATTAATCGAGTTGCAACCAACAATCATCTCAAGCACTTGTTTCTAAATATGACAAAGTTAAAGTTTTACAAATCATTATCAAAAGTGAGTTACCCAAATTTAATATCTCACGCCCAGAAAATCAGTGCTATGTTTGCTTCATCTCATATATGTGAACAAGTGTTTTCAACTATGAACCTTAGGAAGAATCATTTCAGAAATAGACTGACAGATGAGCATTGAGCCTCGTTCCTTAAAATCAGTTCATCTCACTTCGAACCTCACTATAAGGAACTTTTAAAAATGAAATCGCAATTTCATTCATTTCATTAATATATTTAAATTGTACTACTTGTATAGTGTTTTTAAAATTTTAGAAAAATTTGTCTTGGCCCGACAAACTTTTTTTTTTTTTTTTTTTTTTTTTTTTTTTTTTTCGGTTTTGCCCGCGACCGAAAATGTTTGCCCATCCCTACTGTAGAAGATTATCTCTTTTCCATGACCATCAGTGGGCTATTTATGATACACATAAGTGAAACACGTGGCCCACTGATGCAAAAACAACAACAATAAAAGCGTCAATATAAAAATATTGCAGTAAAGAGTGAAAAGCGTGTACAGTATTATTAAAGAAATAAATAACATTTCCAACAAATTGTTCTATGGCATTCTTTTAGTATTTTTTTAAAATCTAAATTATGGTATTTTTAAAAATAATGTTCACATCTCTCTCTCTGCCTATAACAAGTAATATAAAAAAAAAAAAAAAAAATTAAGTTTATCTGGCGCCATTTATTGGTAGATGCATGCAACTGAAATCTAAAAAAAAAAACGAAAATTAATTAATTAACTTTAACTGTATTCACATCAAGTGTCATCCACTGCAAGTTTCAAAAAATGTATTTGAACTTGAGTGGATGAATAAAAAAGCATTTTATTTAAAAAGATTGAAAAGTTGAACAAGATATATATATGAGAGTATGAGCTAATAGAAGGAATTAAAAAAAAGAAGCCATATATAAATTGTAATACTTGTATATTGTTTTTAAAATTTTAGAAAAATTTATCTTGGCCCATGGCCGTCATTCTTCCCAGAATGCCTCGCGCACCTTATCTCTTCCGAATCCTGGCAACAATGAGGTGTCGGATCAAATGGACTGCAACCCTACAGGCATCCACTTCCGCTTAGTTATTTTTTTTCCCACCTCTTTCGGGACAGCATGCGACAGGAAGAAAGGTGAAAAAACAACAGAAAGAATCAAATGTGATCATTGACCACCGAAAACAATGGGCTTGCAAACGATTATTTGGAAGGGACGGGAAGGCGTTCTTTTGTTGTTCTTGTTAGCGGAGAGGGCAAGCTCCTCGCAAGAAAACTGGTTATTTTTAATGCTCCTTTTTAAAGGTCTTTTTTTTTTTGGAATCCTGTTGCCGTTAATAAGTGTTTAGATAACAAGGCAAAGTTATAAATTTTACTCTCAACCAGTGTAGGGCCTCATGGCCAAGTGGTTAGTTCTCTGGCGCTCGGTACCACAGATCTCGGTGCGAGTCCCGGCGGTGCCATGGATGTACGTAGTGGTTCGGAATCCCCTTAAACCGTAGGTCCCGGTCTAATAGGGCTGTTTGTCGTATTGCTGACAACCATACCTCGTAAAAATAAAACATCTGCTGTCTCGAAATCTGCCAATAGGCAGATGTCCCTAAAGGCTGTTGTGCCACTGACAACGATGATGAATAAATTAATAACACGTAAAGAAAGTTTTAGAGTAATGTATCATGTATTGCTATGCCCAAAAAGTACGACCAATTATTAATAACTAATTGAATACGTAAGGCCTGATGGCTGAGTAGCTAAGCTCTGTGACACTCGGTACCACAGGTTTCGAGGTTCCTGAGTCCCGGCTGTGCTATGAATGCTTGTAGTAGTCGAATCAACTTTAAAACCGTAGTCCCGGTCTAACATGGTCGTAAAGCTTTGCGGGGGTATTGTTACTCCGCGTCCGTAGCTTATCGTCAAGCTTCTACTACTACTGTTACTACACCACACCACACCACATCACTGTGCCTTGAGCAGAGTTGCCCCTTTAGAGTTTGGGAAGGATGTGGGTGAGCAGTCTGATAGTGCGTTGTGACGCTCTACGGCCAGATGAGACCGAGATGTACGGCTTAAAGTGGATTCCGAACCACTACAAACATACATGGCACCACCGGGATTTGAACACGAAACCTGTGGGACCGAGTGCCAGAGCGCTTATCTTCAAGCTACGCGCACCTCCTGGATAGTACTAAGTGAGTAACGTCGGTGCAGTGCTTACATTAAGGCATTAAAGGCAACTGTCTGAGTGTTTGCCAGTTGAGGATCATATCACACCTGATCCATATCATATGAACCTTCGATCCATATCACCAACCTGATATGGATCGAAATCTCTGAATATTGATTTACAACACCTCCTGTTCAATTTTAACACTCAATGGCGTAGATTTCAGTTTTTGATTATACACATTTATTTTAGGTTCTCATATTTATTCAATCCAGTGGCCGAGCGACTAGCACGCAGCCGCTCGGTGCCGCAGGCTTCAGTTTAACGTCCAGGAGATGCCATGGATGTTTGTAGCTGATCGAAATCCATTTTTAATTCGTAGGTTCCGGTCTCATAGGACCGTAGAGCGTCACAGAGCCCAATCAGACTTTTTCTCACCCACATCATTCCCAAACTGTAAAGGGGCAACTCAGTTCTAGGCACAGTGATGTGGTGTGGTGCAGTAGTAGTAGCTTGAAGATAAGCTACGGAAGCGGAGTAACAATACCCCCGCAACGCTCTACGATATTGTTAGACCGGGCCCTACCGTTTAAAGTGGATTCCGAACCACTACAGACATCCATGGCATAGCCTGGACGCGAACCTGAAGTCTGTGGAATATAATTCCAGAGGGGCTAGCCACTCGGTCATCATGCCCTTCACTTGTCGAGAGTAAAATTTATAATTCCGCCAAGTTACCTAAACACTTATTAACGGCAACAGGTTCGTGCTTAACTGTTGATTCACTTCTAAAGCACTGTACGTTCTTTCTGAACTTGTAAATAACTTCTATAGCCCAGCTGATAAAATTCCAGTACTTTTTAAATGCTTTAATTATTTGCCTTGTTGCTTTTTATTTAATTGTTTTTTAATTTCGCCATGTTTTTGAATACTCCTCCTATTGCTTCACCCTTTTTGTCATTTTTTTCTCTTTTACTAACACGGGCATAATCATAGCTCACTGCCTCTTTTTACCAATGTGTTTTTATCTTGTATCTGCCGTGTGTTTCATCTAGCCAGATGAGGAGTGAAAAGGCCATAACCGACCAATGCACTTCGTGGAAATAGAATGATGATGAGATGCCATGGATATTTGTAGTGGTTAAGAATCCACTTTAAACCGTATGTCCCTGTCTCATATGACCGCAGAGCATCACGGAACCCAATCAGATTTCTCACCCAAATCATTCCCAAACTGTAAAGGCACAGAGACGTGGTGTAATAGTAGTAGTAGGAGAAATTATCTGGTATTCGAAAACAATAAAAACCTTTTCCAGAACAGAAATCGCAAAAATTACCCACAAAAGAACTCATCCGAAAAAACTTTTTTTTTCCTCCGAAAGCTAATTCTAGATGTTAGCCTAACTTGATAAAGTTAATGGGGATTGTTGAAGCAGTGAGATGGCAACCACAGAGAGAGACAATTAGTCGCTCGCCGATGACATAGCGGGCTAGGGCTAGGGGTGGAAGCAGCAAACTGTAACCGATTGTCTCGTCGATTACCTCCCGGATGGTCCGCAACGCTCCGATGGAGCCGCTCCACTCGCGGAGCTCCAACAACAGCGTGGAGCTCATTTCTAACAAGTAATATATAAAAAAAAAATTTAAAGTCCATTCCTTCTTTTTTTTTTCTTTCATTATATTGCAGAAAATTCTTTTATAAATAATTTGCATTCATTTTTCAATTCCTTCTATTAGCTCACTCTCTCCCTACATATATATCTTGTTCAAATGTTCAATCGTTCATAAAATACTTTTTATTCATCCACTCATGTTCAAATACATTTACATACAAATTTTGGATGACACTTGACGTTAATACAGTTTTTCAAATATGAATTCATTAATTTTAGTTTTTTTTTTTTTTACATTTATGTTGCATGTATCTACCACTAGATGGCGCCAGATGTAAGAGGAAAATTTCAACTTTATTTGTAAAGGACTTTTCTGCAATAGAGTGAAAAAAAGGAGGAATTGAGTTAAAAAAAAAATTATGTTACTTGTTCCCTCCTTGACTCAGACTAGAACTCATAATTTTTTTTCAGCGAACTACACGCTTCGCCTCTGACGGTATTGATTCTTGAATTTATATCCTGCTAAATATCTTATAGAAGATAATTTTTTTTTCTCCCTATAAAACTGAAATTAATTAATTAAATTTAATGAATGAATGAATATTTGAAAAAAAACTGTATTCACATCCAGTGTCATCCACTACAAATTTAAAAAAAATGTATTTGAACTGGAGTGGATGAATGAAAAGTATTTTATGAACGATTGAACATTTGAACAAGATATATATATAGGGAAAGTGTGAACTGATAGTAGGAATTGAAAATTGAACACAATTTTACTGAAGAAGATGAATCCAATTTGAAATACAGAAGAGTGTTGCACAGTTCAATTCAATTTAATTTATGACAGAACCGGTCAGGCTAATCCGTCCATTGCTTTAGATCAGGGATGGGCAAATTGTTTCAGTCGCGTGCCAAAAATAGAAAAAAAAAAAAAATTTGGCGTTACGTTTAAGATACATTTTTCTAAAATTTTAAAGATAATATACAAGTATTACAATTTAAATACGTTAATAAGATGAATGAAATCGCGATTTCATTTTTAAAAGTTCCTTATAGTGAGGTTCGAAGTGATTCTAAGGAACGAGGCTAGAATGCTCATCTGTCAGTCTACTTCTGAAATAGTTCTTTCTATGGTTCATAGTTGGAAACACTTGTTCACATATATAAGAAGAAGCAAACATGGAGAAAAGCGTTGGAGCTTAAAATGCGCTGTCTACCACATGGGAGATCTAATTCACCTATGTTGGATTCCCATATGTCTGCTCCCCGAGAAAGAGATAACGCCTATTGGCGCCAATCTACAACTCTAACTAACAAAGAACTTCCGCTTTTAACACTTTACCGATTGAAAGCTGTCTTCTGTGCTTGCTATTTCCATCGATTTATGTTTTGCAGAACAAAAATAGAGAAAGTCAAAAGATCAACAGCCCTTTGAAGAAAATGAAGGAAAAAAAAAAAAATATTTAATCAAAGTAGGAAAGGAGATGGATATATCATATATAAATATAAACTACTTTTAATTAACCTCGAAACGGGAAATTAAAACTCTATCTGCGGGCCGGATACAAACTTCCGGTGGGCCGGTGATATCCCGCGGGCCGTAGTTTGCCCATTCCCGCTTTAGATTTAAAAAAAAGTGAAATGGGTGTCTTGTCAGTAAAATCTTGAAGGGATGACATAACCTTTGTGAGGGGTTCAGTTCATATTTACACCTACCAAAACATCGAAACTTGGAGAAGGGAGGTTTGGTTTGTTGCTCTACGGTTATCTTCTGCACACTTTGGGGGTAAACAGACCAGGACCTACTGGTTAAAGTGGATTCCGAACCACTACAAACATCCATGGCATCTCCGGGAATCGAACCCAAAACCTGTGGTATAGCTTTAGCACTCGGCCACCAGGCCTGCAAGTTGAAGGAAAGAGATTGTCTTTCGAGGTAAGTTAGTTCCACCTTATATATACTAAAAAACTTCGAATGTTGCTGAACGGAGGGACATTACATTTCGAAGGATGTTAGCTCAACCTTACTTGCACCAAAACTCCTAATTTGCTCCGCCATCCATTCCTCATTTTTCTGAAGCTGTGTCAATAACAAAGTCGTCAGGGGCCTGAATGGTCGAGTGGCTAGCCTCTGTCGCTCGGTAACATAGTTTTCGGGTGCGAGTCCCAGCGGTGCCATGGATGTTTGTAGTGGTTCGGAATCCACTTTAAGCCGTAGTTCCTGGTCTCATAGGACTGTAAGAGAGTCACGGAGCAAAAAGTCAGACTTCTACCTACGGGTGCTCCATCAGAACAGAAGCTGCCCCTTTTCCCTCCATCCATGAGTAGATCACTCATGGGATGTCCGTCCTGTAGGACATTGAGGATTAGTCAGCAACAACAACAACAGCAACAAAGTCGTCAGAGAACTGAACCTCCGCTGTCATGCTCACCAGCGACGCATGTTGCCATGGAACATGGGGAAAAAGAACAAATATCTCTGACAAAAAATAAAAGTGGAAAATACTTCAAGTAAACTTCAATGTTAAGCAAAGTTTAATCAACCATTCCTCTGCAAATCTTAGACAAAGTACAGACTAAGAAATTAATTTAACAAATTGACTGAACAATAGCTCTCGCCATTATTTCCACAAACACGCATTTCAGCAAATAATTAAGTTTCATCTCAAAAGCCACAAAGATGCAATTAAATCAATTCATTACCCATGAAGACGATAAATACTTGCTCTAAAGATTCCATTCCACCCTAAGCCCTGGCGCGTGCCGGAATTGTTCTCGAAAGCCTGCCAGGCCACCCCCAAGCATTGCTGATTCCCTTGTTTGCTCTGGAATTGTTTAATTAATACGCGAAATCCGATTGTCTAATCTCCCAGGCAGCACGTGCGCATTCAAGCAGCGACTTCTTAAGTTATGACGACCCTTTTAAGACTTAAACTGGAAGACAAACTTTTACAAAAACTTTCTCTCTCTTTTTTTTTCAATTCCTACTATTAGCACACACTCTCCCTATATATCTTGTTCAAATTTTCAATCGTTCATGAAACACTTCTTTATTCCTCCACTCAAGTTTAAAAAAATGTATTTGAACTTGTAGTAAATGACACTTAATGTTAATGACAGTTTTTTCAATTATCAATTCATTCATTAAATTTATTTAATTAATTTTAGTTATTATTATTTTTTTAAATCAAGGCAGCTGGACCCTTAGAGTTCAATAAAGCTGGACCCTGGAGTTCAATAAAGTTCGATGGAATTTTTTTAATGCTATTTTTTCAGTTCCTTCTATTAGCTCACACTCTCCCTATATATATCTTGTTCCCATTTTCAATCGTTCATAAAATACATTTTGTTCATCCACTCGAGTTCAAATAACTTTTTTTTTAACTTGTAGTGGATGACACTGGATGCTAATGCAATTTTTTCAATTATCAATTCATTCATTAAATTTATTTAATTAATTTTAGTTTTTCAACTCCCTCTATTAGTTCACACTGTTCCTATATATATCTTGTTCCAATTTCAAACCTTTAATGAAACATTTGTTTATTCATCCACTCAAGTTTTAAAAAATGTATTTGAACTTGTAGTGGATGACGCTTGATGATAATACAGTTTTCAAATATTAAGTCATTCAGTAAATTTAATTAATTAATTTTAGTTTTTTTCAACTCCCTCTATTAGTTCACACTGTCCCTATATATATTTGTTCCAATTTCAAACCTTTAATGAAACACTTGTTTATTCATCCACTCAAGTTTTACAAAATGTATTTGAATTTGTAGTGGATGACGCTTGATGATAATACAGTTTTTCAAATATTAAGTCATTCAGTAAATTTAATTAATTAATTTTAGTTTTTTTCTTTAGATTTAAGTTGCATGTTTCTATCAACAAATGGCGCCAGATAAACTTAAAAAATGAATGAAAATTATTTATAAAGGACTTTCTGCAATATAGCGAAAAAAGTAGGAATTGACTTTTTTTTTTAATATTGCTTACTTTATCATGTGTGAACATAATGTTGTCATAATGGCGCAATCCGTTCATGGCGCAATCCGAAAAGTGCAGCAAGCAAATAAAGTGATATTCCAGACTTGCAAATTTTCAATCGTTCATAAAATACATTTTGTTCATCCACTCGCAAATAACTTTTTTTTTTTTTATGGAAAAATGGTAGTTTGGGCCCCTTAACTCTTGAAATGATTCATGAATAATGTTTATCCTCAGAAATTTTCTGGAGAATTTGGCTTTTTGCTTGAAGTGTTTTGTAGTATGGTTTTCAAGCACTTTTCACGTTTTGGGTTGGGGTTTTTAAACATTTGTATTTCGAATGGCTATAAGTTCTCGTAGTGCGTGGATCCATTCCTTCTTCTTGAAGTTTCATATTTATCACTTTTGGCATTTTTCCATGCCTATTGAGCTGTAAAGTGCTTCTTATTGTATTTGGAATACTTCATCCTTCATTTATGTCTAGAATATTCAAACTTTGATATATTCTTTTGGGTATTTTATGTGATAACGTTTCTTGTAGAATTTGGAATATTTCATTCTTCATTTACAACGACATTAATTGATACTTTTAATACTATTTATAATTTAATATTAAATACTGTATTTATGATATACTACTACTTAATTATTATTAATACTACTTACAATACTACTAATATTATTTATTTAATACTATTACTAATACTACTGAAAGTGAATTTAGACAACATAGATTTTAGTGCTCTCATTCCTATATTTAGTTATAAATGAATGATAAAGGATATGGATTACTTTAGCATTTGAAGCTTACATATATTTAAAACAAGTGATTCTTGGAGGTGTAGTTAAAACAAGTAATATATAAAAAAAAAAAAAATTCTAAGTCAATTCCTACTTTTTTTCACTCTATTGCAGAAAGTCCTTTGTAAATAATTTTCATTCATTTTTTTAAGTTTATCTGGCGCCATCTATAGATAGATATTGCAAATTAATTGTAAAAGAAACTAAAATTAATTAATTTAATTTAATGAATGAGTTAGTATTTGAAAAGACTATATTCACATCCAGTGTCATCCACTGCAACTTAAAAAGAAAAATGTATTTGAACTTGAGTGGATGAGTAGAAAGTATTTTATTAAAGATTGAAAATTTGAACAAGATATATATAGGGGAGAGTGTGAACTAATGGTAGGAATTCAAAAAAGGATAATGATTATTTTTAGCATTCCAAGTTTACATATCTTAAAAACAAAGGATTCTTGGAGATGTAGTTGAAAGCCTAGAATCTGCATGTAATATATATATATATATATTATTGGTAAAAAAATTAATTAATTAATTTCTACTTTATTAATGGCTACTGCATTCGAATGACGAAGAAAAGACAACGCCAAAATGGCCACATTTCGCATCATTCCAACATGGAGGTGAGTTATGAAGACATCATAACTTCCTCGGGAGCGGTCACCCATTGTTTCATGATGGTTATTGGACAAAGTGTATTCACCTTAACCTCCCCCCTCACCACCCTACATCACCCTCCCAGGGGCAAGTGTTACGATTCTTCAAATGCAGAAATTGGAAGAGTGGAATTTCGGTCATTGTTTTTGGGCGCCAAAGGGTGGAAAAAAAAAAAAATCGGAATTGTCCGTTTTGAAGTGTGTCACAAATAATATTTCCTGCGATTGAGAGGCGTGGTCTTCCTCGTATGTTTCCATCTTATTCTTCTTATTCTTGTTGTTTTCCTCTGGGGATCAATCTCTTTGTCTTTCGAGTGATTTGTTTTTATCTCATGCCCTGATTTTTTTTTAAATTAATGAATTTGGAAATTCCTTTGAGATATCAGAATTCCATTCAATGTAGGCTCGAATAGAAGAGGTGTGTAATCCTTTCGTTTTTAGGCTTCATTATTTTGTGCCCGATTATACTATTACCACTATGCCCAAAAAGTAAGGCCAATTTTTTTTTTTTTTTTTTTTTTCAAAAAACTTTTTATTCATTCTTTCAAATCTATTTCATCGCCTTCAAAGTAATCCCCTCCGGAGCCAGGTGGAACGATATTGTTTGATTTTTATATATATAGATTTGACGCGTTTGAGGACCAATCATCTTTTAAAATTGAATTGGCTGATCCTTTTGAAATTCCAACATCATGCACGTATGTTCTTTGCTCAGACATTTCAAAAATCGCCGGAATCCGTTTCAGCGTCTCACACAGCCAAGGTAACTGAAACACTAATGAATATTTTGACGTCCAATTTCACATAGATGTCAAGGATAGTGCCAGCAACATAGCAACTTCGAAATTCCATAAGCCCCGGGAATTTTAAATTGAAAATTAGTCTTACACTCATTTTACTGCTGTGTCTAAAAAGTAACATTATTTGTGTAAAAGGATTGACAATGTTTTTGACGGTATTATTTTCATTTGATTGCAGGCAACAACATCGAGGGTCACAAAGTGTTTTGGTACTTCTTCATTGTGAATGCACCTAAGTATTCGTCATCATTTGTTTTAAAATAAAAAATAAAATAGTATGAGGTGAAGCGCTGGAAAAGCGATTACTGGACATAATAAAATGCATTGCTGCTTTAGAATATAAAAAAAAAAATACAAAATAGGGAGCACTTTTTATATTTTGAAAATAGGCTGTTCGACTACTACGAAATATAGTAATTGACTATTAAATTGCGATCCATTTTATAGAAAATCACGAAAGCGTATTAGATCTTCTCTCGAGAAAAGCACAGCGGGGGATATAAAAGCCATTACTCAAGAGATAACCAACACCAATTTAGAGAAGAAAGTTACCGTAAAATGGTAATAAACTCTATTAAACCTGACTCATAGTAGAAATCCACTTTTTCGGCAACCGCAGATGCTACTGACCTACTAGAATGAAGCACTCTGTCAGTTCGTTTACGGTTTTTTGGAAAGATCGTATCGCACCCTTATTTTTTCGGACACTTATCGGAACGTGGGATCCCTTTATGAACTGTTGATTTACCTTCAAAACACCAACATCTCATTTTTTTTCCGACTATTCCAGGAGTCCTATTGTTCAAGAAAGAAACTATTATAGTCCTATTTTCCGACTGACGAGTTTTATGGAATTCCGTTCCAAAGGCAGAGAGGCCATCCAACCAGGTGACATTTGACACTCATTAGACACATTGTTGGTGCCCCCCCCTCCGAGTAATGCTCATCACGTACGTCATCCAGGAATACAGAGGCACGTAAACGCAGTTCGCAGATAACGCTGCAGAGATATCCATCTGGATTTCAATTATTAGCTGCTTGGCGTAATTGGGCTCGGACAAAGGAAAAAAAGGTGAATGAGTTGGCGATTTATTTTCTGTAAGTTCCAACTCCACGAGATTTTTGTGATTTTTTTTTTTTGGTACATAAATATGTAAAGTTTTCATTGTATGTAAATTCTTATGGCCAAAAATGAAGAGAAATATGTTAAGGAATAGATTAGATGGACGCATATAAAGATAATATATTCGAATTTCAAATATTTGTTAAAGGTAATTTATTATTAATAGCAGCAAAATTAATATTATGTTGTATTAGAATGTAAAAGTTTGTTAAGCTGTTAAACCAGGGTGACAACCAACCCAAATGATCTTATGGGCCACTTTGGAAATGCATCTAACTCCGCGGACCGCATATAAAATTATATATTCCCCCTATTAGATTTAGACCCACTAGACTTTTTGGAGTGAAAAATTGAAACATAATGACTTATTACTGTGTTAACTATTATTCTTACATGTAAACATAGTTAATATAAAAATAATGATACTAAACGCACATTGAAAAGAAATATATAACACTAAAAATTGAATATAAAAAATATATAGTTATAAATGAAATATAAAAATATATAAATATAAACAAAATAAAAAAAAATTAAATCAATAAAAAAAAAATATATATTTTATTAGGTGCGATATTTGTTTCTCTACTCTTTCACTAGCTTTTGCAAATCGATCTCCATTTGGGTATTGGTACATCGTAATGGATGTTGCCTGTTAGCATCCGTTATGTTTGAGCATGTTTTGTGTTGGGTCAATTTCATTTTCGAAAAAAAAAAAAAAAAAGAAAAAAAACGATTCGCAGGTGTAAGTTGAACACAAATCGTTGAGAATTATTTGTGCCAGATTTCTCAAATGGGAAAATTTCTCTTTTGTGACGTAAGTGTTGTAAAAATCTATTTTTGGTTGTGATGTTTCAAAAATGCATTTTAATTCAATATTGCGTTGTAAGTCAACCAGTTCCATCTGGAGATATTCCGGGGCCGACTCGATTTCAACGTGAAAGGGAGATGAATACGTTTCAAAAGTTTTGTTGTATTTGTATAACTTTAAATGACTGAATCGGTTTTCGAAATCAGCTGTAAGTTTTCTTATTTCTTTTGCATATTGGATGTAATTTTGAATATATGGATGCACACATAATGTATTTTTTGAATACATTGGTTCCCACTACTTTGGCCATTATAAAATAAATATGTTTTGTAAAAGTGTGATACATTCACGGACCGCAAAAATATTTAAGGCGGGTCGCGGGTTGGCCACCCCTGGGTTAAATATTTTTCCAAAACAATCGCAGCCTCTACTCTACATAAAACAGGTTTTAATTAAAATCGAACTTTTACGTATAATATAATTGATATCAACAAAATTGCTTTCAAAAACAATTTTTGTCTTGAAGCTTACTCTTAAAAACAATTTAACCATAGTGGTTGGCAAATGAAATGATTTATATAATCACTTCCAATTCAATTGTTTTATTGATTCATTTATGTTAATCTCACCTCATAATAATTCATTTCGTCATGTATCATTATTATTTTCAGCAATTTTCATCCAATATAAAAAAGTTGGTAAGAAATGTTCACGGCGCGTTTCAGTTAGTTAATTTGTCCCCTTTTTTTTAATACAAGAAGAAGTTTAATTTCTGTTTATTATTATAATTTTTTTTTATTTAAAATTTTTTTATTTATTCATTTATTTTATTTTATTCATGAGCTAGTATAGGTAAAAAAAAATGCATTTCGTTGTTAAAAAGAACCAGGAAAAAAAGAAAAGTTTAGCGAATAGCGCAATTATATTTTTAATTATTATAATATTTTCGTATACGTACCAAAAATAAGGTTTTACAGAGTTTAATTTATGCTTTTAAAGGTTTAAAAAAAAAAATTTTTAATTTATTCCTTTTTGATTCTTTTCCAAAATATAGTACATTTTAATAAAAAGAAAAATAACTTACGTGAATTTCGCCATTAGTAAAATTTAAATGAGTTTATTAATTTTAATATTAATAGATGGTTGCGTTAATATATTGCGTGTAATAAATGAGAGACTCTTATAACCTTAATTTCGAGTTTGCAAATTTGCCAAACCCCCCAGTCCTTTAGACCAAGGATATCCAACCCGCGACCCGCCTTGAATGTTTTTTTCGGCCCGTGAGATGTATCGCGTTTTTACAAAATAGATTTATTTTATAATGGTTAAAAGAATGCAAACCAATCGATTAAAAAAATACATTATGTGTGCATCCCTATATTCAAAAATCAACTGCCGAAAGGATGAGAAAAATTAACTTTCATTTTAAAAATAACATTTTTGCTAATATAGGACAGATAGAGCCTGTTTTATTGATGAGTTTAAATTTAAGAGTTTGCAAAATAATAAAAATTATATTCTGCGAACTCTTGCATCTTGAACATCTAATAAAACGGGCTCTATGTTTCCCTTTGCGTGACCTCAATGATCACCCGTAGGTACGCACAGTGAATTGTTAATAGCTGAGCTATTAGTTGAAGCTGTCAGAACTTTTCGTTCAACTTATACCTGCGAATAGTTTTTTTTTTTTTTTTTTCAAATGAAATGGACCCAACACAAAACACGCTCCAACATAACGAACGCTCACATGCAACACCCATTACGACGTGCAAATACCCGATTTGAGATCGATTTGCAAATCTAAGTGAAAGAGTGGAAAAACACATATCACATTAGTAGAATAAATATTTTTAATGATTTCATTTGTTTTATTTCGTTTATATTTATATGAATATATATAATTATAATTATTTTATTTCATTTTGTTTCATTATTTTATTTTTATTTCATTTTATTTAATTATTTTATTTTATTTCATTTTATTTAATTATTTTATTTTATTTTATTTTATTATATTTCATTCTGAGTGTATATTTTTGAGTGTATACATTTGTTTACAATGTGCGTTTAGTATCATTACCATTACAGTATCTATGTTTACATGTAAAAATAATAGTACGCACTATAATAATAACTCCTTACGTTTCAATTTATCACTACAAAAAAATGTCTATTATGGGTCTAAATCTAACACGGGGATATATAACTTTATATGTGGACCGTGGAGTTAGGATGAATTTCAAAGTAGCACGCAAGATCATTGGGGTTGGCCTCCACTGCTTTAGGCAGTCGGATTTTTAACGTGGTCACAGATCTTGTTCGAAAATTAGTTACTAACTGTGGTGTTCTTATTAGTATTTCTTTCACAGTATATCCCGAACCAAAGAGGTTGAGAATCTATACCAATCTGGTTCGGGATATACTTGTGAAAGAAATGTTTACAAGTGGTATAAACAGTTCAAAGAAGGCAGAGAACACGTTGAAGACAAAGAGCCCCCTTAGTAGATAAAGCTGACGTCCAAAAAGATGAAATATTTGGTGTTTGCAAACCGTCGATTTACAATTAGAGACCTTGCTGCTGATGTTGGAATTTCAAAAGGATCGGTCCATTCCATTTTGGGAATCGACCGATCCATCTCATCCACTTTTCCATCTCAAGTTAGAGGAAAATAGGCTAAAAAACAAGATCTCAAGATAATGACTGGTTCAGTGTCTAACACATCGGCGTTCATCATCATCATCATCATCAACAACAATTTGAAGTCTTGGACTGAAGGGATACATAACAATTGAACATAACAATTGCGCGTTATGAATAAATGCAAACGAGCGATAGGGTTACCACACGCATCTTGAGAACAACCCTGATTCGAACAAAAGCGAGAGCAGGTGTCCTTGGAGATCCGTTGGACCAGCGGTATTGGCGCGTGTGTGCGTAAATACACGTCGCTATCACGCGGGGGACGGTCGGGGTTTGGGTTCCACGATCTTTGCGCAAACGACACAGTTTCTTCAATCTGCGTCACCTGCCATAAAAGCCAGTGGAACTCTTTTGTTTCGATAGATTCGTTTTAAGTATGACATGTACTACTGTGTCCAAAAAGTTAGAAAGATTTTCAATTTAAAATTCCCGGGGCTTATGGAATCTCAATTTTTTTTTTTTCATTTTTAGGTTGCTGGCACTGTCCTTGACATCTGTGTGAAACGTGACGTCAAAATATTCATTAGTGTTTCAGTTACGCTAGACTTTGTGAGACGCTAATACTGATTCCGGCGATTTTTGAAATGTCCGAATGCATTGAGCAAAGAACGTGCATTCAATTTTGTTTGCGGAAACATATAGAATGTTGCAGAAGGCATTCGGTGAGCATTCCTATATCAGAAAGAAGTGTTTAGAAGTGGTATAAACAGTTCAAAGAAGGCAGAGAAAGCGTTCAAGACGAAGAGTCCTCTGGTCGACTCTCCACCTCAACCGACGAAGCTCATGTCCAAAAAATTAAAGACTGGGTGCTTGCAAACCGTTACAATTGAGACCTTGCAGATGATGTTGGAATTTCAAAAGGATCGGTCCATTCCGTTTTGGGCCTCAAACGCGTCAAATCTCGATAGGAACCAAAAACATTGAATGCGCCAGCTCACACTGCATTGATTCTTCGTGACTTTTTTCTCCGAAAATTAAACCCATACCGTTCCACAATCACCGTATTCACACCGTGCGACTTCTGGCTATTCCCTAAATTCAAAAAACCACTCCAGGGACATCATTTTTTGTGTCGATTGAAGAGATTCAACATGAAACGGCACGCTCTTTGATGGCCATCCCTACCGATGACTTTTCAGCATGCATTGAGGATTGGAAAAAAAGTTGGCATAAGTGACTTGTGTGTGGAGGGATTACTTTGAAGGCGATGAAATAAATGTGGAAGAATAAATAAACCGTTTTTGAAAGAAAAAAATAGTTGGTCTTACTTTTTTGGGGGCACAGTAGTAAAACAGGTATGTGTTTTAATAGTAACTTAGATTAGAAATCATTAACTTTTTGGGCACAATAGTATGACGGGCGTAATATTTCCATTAGGATAGAAAAAATTCTGTTGAGCCCACAAAAAGTGGCAATGCGGGTGCGAACCTCCTGGGTATCACCCTTATGTTCCAAATAAGGGCATCAAAATGTGGGTGCAATGTAATAGGACACCATGAGCCATTTTTCTGGAAACTAAAGACTTCGGTTCATATTGGTTGGCATTTAAAAACAACACCATTATTGATTAACTCCTGCATCTTACAACATGTAATATAAAAAAAAAAATTGAAGTCAATTCCTGCTTTTTAAGTTGAAATTTTCCTCTTACACCTGGCGCCATCTATTGGTAGATACATACAACTTAAATCTAAAAAAACTAAAATGAATAAATTAAATTTAATGAATGAATTAATATTTGGAAAAACTGTGTTAACATCAAGTGTCATCCACTACAAGTTCAAAAAAATGTATATGAACTTGAGGGAGAGTGAGAACTAATAGTATTGAAAGAGGGAGAGAGAATATACGGAGAATGAGAACTAATAATAGAATTGAAAAATTAATTAATTAAATTTAATGAATGAATATTTGAAAAACTGTATTCACATCCAGTATCATCCACTACAAATTCAAGAAAAAAAATGTATTTGAACTCGAGTGGATGAATAAAAAGTGTTTTATGAACGATTGAAAATTTGAACAAGATATATATAGGGAGAGTGGGAACTAATAGTAGGAATTGAAAAATAATGCATTTTATGCTTTGTTAGAAACATTTCCTTCCATTCACACTGGGGTTCAAGGAAGCATAAAGATTGGACGTCTCAACTACTCCACTGCAATCGATGAACCGGAAAGTGTTGAAGTATTGGCCAGACGAAAATTTTGAATTCTTCGTCATTTCGCATCGATCACAATCCCTTCTTTCCCCCTCCAAAAAAGGAAAAGATACTGCAGCAGACAAAGAATGTCAAGCAAAGGGAAGGCGAAGTTTTGGTCGTGAGTGGTGGGAATCTCTTTCAACCGTGCTTCCCTCCACAACAACCAACTTCCCTTCCAATTCGTTCGAATCTCCTCCTGTCCATCTTACAAGAAAAATGTTCGATTTTAGTTTCTTGCCTTTCTTTCCCCGCTTCCGCTTTTTAGATTCCACTGAGTTTCTCCAGGATGGTGGAATATATGGGCCAGTCAATTCAGGATGTTTTTAACAACTCGTGACAGACAACACAAATCGGTTCTTTCAATTCCTTCTATCAGCTCACACTCTCCCTATATATCTTATTCCCATTTTCAACAGTGTTTGAAATACTTTTTATGTATCCACTCACGTTCAAATGCATTTTCTTTTTAACTTGTAGTAGATGACACTGGATGTTAATATAGTCTTTTCAAATATTCATTCATTCATTCAATTTAATTCATTACTTTTAGTTTTTTAGGGAAGAAAAAAAAAAATGTCTCTCATATAAGATATTGAGCAGGACATAAATTTAGGAATCAATACCTTCAATGGCGAAGATCACTGGAAAAAAATTTCTTTTTCAGATTCTTTTTCATTGTGAGTTCTATTCTGAATCAAGGAGAGAACAAAATGAAACGTGTGTATAAATGAGTGAGAGAGATGGAAATTGTGTATGTGTCTGAGACAGAGAGAGAGAGAGAGAATTTTTCTAACTTAAAAAAAATGAATGAAAATTATTTATAAAGGACTTTCTGCAATAGAGTGAAAAAAAGTAGGAGTTGACTTAAATTTTTTTATATATATTACTTGTTTACAGCTACATTCATAAAAGGAATCCAGATTCGAAGATATTAGGTTGGTGCATAATTATCAGGCGTTTCTTTGATTCTATATTTTAATAAAAATCTACAATATTTTATATATTTATGAATGAAAATATCCTTCTACTTTTATAGGTTACAAAAATATCCTTCTACTTCTGGATTATAAAAATGCGTGTGGATAATCATACTCGTATTCGTCGTATTATGCTGTACCACTTTGAGAAAGGATTGAAAGCAGCGCAGTCATTTCGCGATCTCAACGAACTTTTCGGTGAGGGCACAATCAGCGAAAGTCGATGCAGGGAATGGTTTGCCCGTTTCAAATTTGGCGACACTAGCTTGGAAGATAAGCCAGGAAAAGGTCGACCATCGGATATCGACGACCAGACACTTTTGACATCCGTGGAAGGGGACGAATGCTTGACAACTCGAAGGCTGGACCCTTCAACTATCGTTTGGCGTCTCAAAAAGCTTGTAAAGGTATACATATTGGCTGGATGGATCCCCCACGAACTCGGCGATAACAATAAAGCCCAACGTGTCCTAATTTTCACCGATTTGCTTTAACGTAACGAGCGGGTTTCGTTTTGAAGGATCCGTTTCTGAAGGATCTTGTCATTGGGGATGAATCATGGCTTCTCTTCAGACACCTCAAACGAAGGTCTGCGTTTCGCCAGGGGTTTCACAAAAGGAATAACGAAGGGACGTGCACGGTAAGAAGGCAATGTGGTGTGTTTGGTGGATAAAAGCGGAATCATCCATTGGGAAATCATCTTAAACGGGATTTGTTATTGGTGGAGCCCAACCCAAAAATGAGTATTAGTATGATTATCGACACGCATTATTATAACCTAAAAGTCGAAGGATATTTTCATTCATAAATTTATAAAATATTGTACATTTTTGTTAAAATATAGCACATCAAAGAAACGCCTAATACATTGTTTGTTGCTGTTCTTGAACGTCGAGAGGCCTCGTATTCCACGTAACCGACCGACGATGAAGGAAGGACATAGACTTCCCCGAGGCTCTGTCTCACGGCCGTATGCAGAAACATCCCATCAGCCAGCCTGGCTATCAATAATAGCCATTTTCCGCCCATTGTTACAATTGCCACCGAGTCTACCCGTTTCAAAAGTCAGTAACTGCAAAGGGGTGCCACCAGAGTATTCGAAGCTCTTGCGCACGAGCTGCATACCAAAATACAAGCGCACCAGTTTGGGGGATTGTGAGTCGACGACTTTCTGGAAAGTGAAGATATTTGCAGGATGGATTGACCAGTCTGATCTCCAGATCTTTATCCCATAGAGCCGCCTGTTTGGAACACTTTGCGGAGGGCAATTACGAGATAAGGTGGAAGCATTTTTCGGTGGGGTGGGCCTGGCATGATGATATAAAGATTCTAGATTATAATTTCGAATTCCTTCGTTTTGGAGATAAATCAAGTGTTTTAAACTCTGCAGTTTCATCCAATGAAGTTTTAGACAGCATTGTACAGGGTGAACAAACAGAACGCACTATTCATAGCGGTTTCAACTCTAGCTAGGAAGTCCTCATTTGACAATGATTCAAAAACAAACAACACAATTCCAGTGAACGAACGAAAATTTTGATGTCACTAACAGTGTTGCCATACATACAAAAATGAAGTAGATAAATTATGTAGTATAATTTTTGAACTAAATATTGTTTTTGGACTTTCACCCCTTTCAAAGTAATTATATTTGTAATTTCATTGATTACGTAAATTTATATTGACAAAAGAATAAACATTTTGAAGGATTCTATCGGGAACTGTTTATAGATAAAAAGCACACAACAGATTGCATTGATTCACTAACTTTTTGTCAAAAATGGGTTTACACCAGTTTAAAAAAAAAACGGCTCATTTTGTTATACAAAATTTTTTTTTTTTTTTTTTGAGACGTGACATTCTACTGTGTCCAAAAACTAAGACCAATTTTCAATTTAAAATTCCCGGGGCTTATGGAATTTCAATTTTCCTTTCTTTTTTTAAGTTGCTGGCACCGTCCTTGACATCTGTGTGAAATTTGACTTCAAAATATCCATTAGTGTTTGAGTTACGCTTGGCTTTGTGATACGCTAAAACCGATTACGGCGAGTTTTGAAATGTCTGAATTCATTGATCAGAGAACTTGCATTCAATTTTATTTGCAGAAACGTATAGAATGCTGCAGAAGGCATTCGGTGAGCTTTACTGTATCGGAAAGAAATGTTTACAAGTGGCATAAACAGTTCAAAGAAGGCAGAGAACGCGTTTTAGACGAAGAGCCCTCTGGTCGATCATCAAAATCGACCGACGAAGCTCACGTCCAAAACATTAAAAATTGGGTGCTTGCAAACCTTCTATTTACAATTAGAGATATTACTGATGATGTTGGAATTTCAAAAGGATCGGTCCATTCCATTTTGGGCCTCAAAAACGTCAATCTCGATGGGTACCGAAAACACAGAATGCGCCAGCTCACACTGCATTGATTCTTCGCGACTTTTTTCTCCAAAAATAAAACCCATATCGTTCCACAACCACCGGGGCTATTCCCTAAACTCAAAAAATCACTCCGGGAACACCGTTTTGAGTCGATTGAAGAGATTCAACGTGAATCGCCGCTCGCTTTGAAGGCCATCCCTGCCGATGACTTTTTAGCATGCATTGAGGTT
Organism: Caerostris extrusa; assembly: GCA_021605095.1. Lineage (NCBI taxonomy): Eukaryota > Metazoa > Arthropoda > Arachnida > Araneae > Araneidae > Caerostris > Caerostris extrusa. Next base: position 128,899 of record BPLR01000370.1, on the reverse strand, counting down.
AGGAAAAACAGTTGGTATAAGTGCACTGTGTCCGCAGGGGATTATTCTGAAGGCGATGAAATAAATTTGGAGGAATAATTAAAGAGTTTTTGAAAAATAATAATTGGTCTTACTTTTGGGCAGTATACATAAAAGTATTAGATAAAGTAATTTCATTATATAAAGTATATAAAAAATTTTATTATATAAAAGTATATATAAAGTATATATTATATTATAAAGTATGCATAAAGTCTTATATAAAGTATTATATAGAAATTTTTTTGAAGACGTGACATAATTTTCTCTTCTTATAAAGAGGAAGATAAAAAGTTTAGAAAACAATGGCATAAAAAGTCATGAAAAGAAACAATATTTCAGTTAATTGCTGAGAAATCAAAATTATCTACTTGGTTAAAAAAAAAAATAAGAAAGAAAGAAAAAGATGTCTTCCTATATTTATCTTGATATCCGGTTGTCCGTCGCTTAATTTCTCTGTCCCGATCCAAAACAAAAGAACCACGGTCGAAATAAAAATAAACAAACGATATAAAGAAAAAAAAAGTTGCAAAAAAGGCAAGAGCAGGGGTGGTCGGGGGGAAGGGGGTGGTTATCAAATTAAATCACAACCTAGTATTTTCTTCCAAATCTTGTAACTCATTTCCTTTGTCGAATCAAGGAAGAACGAAGGGAGGCACAAAGAAACAAAGGGGAGGGGCGTTATGTTTTACACTTGTGTGTGGCGAGATCTCCACCCCCTCACCCCTTAACTCCAATTCTTCCTCCTCTTCTAATTTTCTGATCCCCCTGCCTCAAGGTCAAACAAAGGTCAGTGGTCCAGGTATAAGAGCAACACGCTGGATCTTGGTCACGGGTGGTCAGTAGACCGCGAACACAGAGTTTTGATTTTTTGATTGGTAGAAGTGGATGGCAGAAAATCTTTAGAAAGAGGGGGGGATGTCCCGGATGCAATATTTCTGAAATTCTTCTTCTGTTTTCTTCATCCCCCCCCTTCCATTTCGTCTTCGAATCCTTTCTTCTGCGCAGCAATAAGTAATATGTTCTTCCACAGATGACCTTGCAGACAATGTCTGAATGGACGGATGACGACTGGGCTTGTGTTTATGTGGGGATGGTTTCGCAATAACTTGTGAGAGGCCTAGTTGAGGTGCCAACTATTACATTATTAGGGAAGACGTGAAGGATTTTGCATGGCCTTAAACTTCTGACTCCTCAATTTATTGTCTTTTGGGTCGCGTATTTATTATGTCGCAAGCAATTAGAAGTTGGCTTTAAGGTACATTTACAGGATTTTCGCCCTACTACTGTGTCCAAAAAGTATAACCAGTTTTCAGTTTAAAATTGCCGGGGCTTATGGAATTTCAATTGGTTTTCTTTTTTTAGGTTGTTGGCACTGTCCTTGACATCTATGTGAAATTTTACGTTGAAATATTCATGAGTGATTGAGTGACGCTCGGCTTTGTGAGACGCTCAAACTGATTTTCGATTCAGACATTTCAAACCGGCGATTTTTGAAATGTCTGAATTCATTGAAATTCAATTTTGTTTGCGGAAACGATAGAATGTTTCAGAAGGCATTCGGTGAGCATTCCTATACCGGAAAGAAATGTTTACAAGAGGTACAAACAGTTGAAATAAGGCAGAGAACGCGTTGAAGACGGAGAGCCCTCTTGTCGACTCTCCACCTCAACCGAAGAAGCTCACGTCCAAAAATTAAAGATTGGGCGCTTGCAAACTGTCGATTTACAATGAGAGACCTTACTGCTGATGTTGGAATTTCAAAAGGATCGATCCATTCCATTTTGGGCCTCAAACGCGTCAAATCTCGATGGGTACCGAAAACACTGAATGCGCCAGCTCATACTGCATTGATTCTTCGTGACTTTTTCGACCCAAACCCGCATTGTTCCACAAGCACCGTATTTACACCGTGCCACTTGTGGCTATTCCCTAAACCATTCAAAGACCACTCCGGAGACACCGCTTTGAGTCGATTGAAGAGATTCAACGTGAATCTCAGCGGTCTTCGAAGGCCATCCCTGCCGATGACTTTTTAGCCTGCATTGAGGATTGGAAAAAGTCGGCATAAGTGCAATGTGTCCGGAGGGGGATGACTTTGAAGGCGATGAAATAGATTGGGAAGAATAAATAAAGAGTCTTCGAAAAAAAAAAAAATTGGTTTTACTTTTGGACACAATACTACATCACAAATTCACATATTTTGTGAGTTTGTATAAGGAAAAAACCCACTAAGACTTAAAAATTTTTTTCCCTAATGTAACACGAACGTAATTTGTAAATTAAAATTATTATTATTTTCATATACCAATTTATAATTACGAATTACGAAAGTTGAAATTTTAACTAACATTGGAATCTTCGTCCACTTTATTTCATAGTGAAAATATAATTTTCTATTTCTTTTTACCTGGGAATAAATTTTCAAAAATCTATATCCAGTCAAAAAAAAAATAAATAAATAAATTTTATGTTTTTCTCCGTCTTTTTGTACATCGAGGGACACGTTCATTTTGTATACTATTGTGTCCAAAAAGTAAGACCCATTTTCAATTTAAAATTGCCGGGGCTTATGGAATTTCAATTTTTTTTTCCAAAATATTCATTCGTGTTAGAGTTACGCTTGGCTTTGTGAGACGCTAAATCTTATTCCGACGATTTTTGAAATGGATGAATTCATTGAACAAAGAACTTGCATTCAATGTTGTTGGCGAAAAAGCGTAGAATGTTGCAGGAGGCATTAGAAATGAGTACTCGAAATTAACCATTAATTTATAACCTTAAATTATTACGTTCATATTGAAAAACAATTGAGAATGTGTTCATATAAGGATACAGACTACAAATTTATATTTGAACCTAGTGTTTCGTTGTGTTCCTGTGAGAATTCTGACCCACAGATACCTATTTTGACCTTCAGATACATTTTGCTCATATCAAGAGTGCCGATGTAGAAGTATTGGAATTTTTATTTAGCATACTTGTTTGGCTTCGAACTGAGGTCCCAATTTTAAAGCCCTTTGGACGATATGGGATAGATATATAGGACTATGAAGATATGGGGTAGAGATATAGGAATGTGGAGATGTAAGATAGAGATATAGGAATATGGACTTATGGGATAAAGATTTAGATATATGGAGATATGGGGTAGAGATATAGGAATATGGAAATATGAGATAGCGATGCAGGAATATGGACTTATGGAATGGAGATATAGAAATATGGGATAGAGGTATAGGACTATGAATATATGGAGATTTTAATCGATATACTTGTCAGGTTCGAGATCTAGCTTCGAGTGTAAAACCTCTATGTGCTAGTCTTGTTTCTAACTTATCTTCAAGTTCGAAAGCCGTATGGACGATATGGGATAGAGATATAGGAATATGAATTTGGGGGGTTTAGTGAAATAGAAATATATAGATATGGGATAGAGACATAGGAATATGAAGATATGGGATAGAGATATAGAAATATGGTCCTAAGTTCATATTCCTATATCTCTACCCTCAAGTCAATATTCCTATATCTCTATCCCTTAAATGGTAGAGATATAGAAATATGAACTTAAGGGGTAGAGATAGAGGAATATGAAGATATGGGTTAGAGATATAGGAATATGGAGATATGGGATAGAGATATAGGAATATGAACTTAGAGAATAGAGATATAGGAATATAAACTTAAGGGTAGAGATAGAGGAATATGAAGATATGGGATAGATATAGGGAGATATAGAAATTTTTAATCTGCATACTTGTCAGATTTGATAGCGAGTTGACAGTTTAGTTTCACATTCGAAAGCGCTGTGTGCTATTTTTCATGCGTTTCTTTTCTCTCAACCTCTCATTCATGTCCTGATCCTAAATCGTTACGTTCATTTGGAAAAATAATTGAGAAAGATGAACTTTAAAAGCTTCTGTTGCCGAAAACATCTTCCTCGACCGCCGATGGAGCTCCGATAGCGTCAACCCGTTAATTGTCTGCCCGCTTATTTGCTTCTCCGAAACACAATGCTTAGTTAACGAAGGTCTCCTATCTCGCCCGATCTGCTGCCCCCAGATATCGAAGATCCTTTTTTTTCTTTTCTTTTCTTTACACACACACGATCGCATTCTTCGCGGCCGCCTAATTGTTCCCATAGACCACGCAGATGGATGGACTGGCAGATCGATCTAATCCATTACTGGACGTTCACCTCAAAAGTCGCCGCTTGAGAAAAGACTCGGTGTGAACTGATTCATGATTGTAAACCACAATCAGCCTTTTTTAAAAAGAAAACATGATGGAGATAATGATGGTTATGAGAGTGACGAGGCCTATGTTAGAAAATAATATCTGTCTAGACAAAATCAAAAGGCTTCAGAGAGATAATAATATGAATCGTATAAAAAGTATTGATAGATAAATTTTCATAATTTAAATTATACACCATGATCTCATAGATCAGTGGTATTCCAACAAGGTTACGCACAATTTTTTTTCACTAATGTGCAGGGTCGACGTCGCGACGTGGTGGTTTTCATTTGATTAAGGACTCTTTATGAAACTGAACAGAATGAGATGGGCCGATCACTTCATGAGAATGGAAAGTGATAGAGTCGCTTTGAAAGTTTTCAATGCAATCTCTTTTGGACAACGACCCAGGGGAAGACCGAAAAAGAGATGGATCGATGGATAGACTCCGATTTTAATGTTATTAAGATCAAAAACTGGAGGTCCACGGCCAAGAGGAGAACAGCCTGGCTGGATCTTTTAAAGAAGTCCAAGCCACACAACGGACTGTCGAGCCAGTTACGATGATGATGAAGGACTCTTTATAGGACATTCTCCCAAAACTGTGAATCTCTTCTCTTGTAACGCATAGATTTATCTGATTGAAAACGTCAAACTAGCACATTTAACATAAGGAAGTATCCCATAACGTTACGCAAATTATTTTTATCTTACTTCAACAATTATACATGTTTTCTGTCCTTGTCACTTTCAATAGAAATTTCATGGTTTATTCATATTGAACCTATTTTTTATTTCCTTTCATTTGTAGGTATCATTTCATGAGTTGATTTTATAGTCATGATTGTTAAGACCTGATTCCGTAGTCTCTGTATTCTGTCGCCAAGAATAATCTCTAACTTTGTATAATTTTTAAAGCAACTGTATCAGCAATTGCAAGCTGTTATTGAAAGTATAATGTGTACCATTTTCCTCCTTAAGAGATGGACAAAAGCATTTGAAAGGGTTATACTTCTAACTAGTTATAGTTTGCTGAATAAATCAGCTATTGTATCAAATGCAAATTTCAAAACAGATTAAGCTTGGAAAAGATTGAATTAAAGTTAAAAAGACACAACAGTATTTCTGTGTATGCCATTTTGTTAAAGGAAACCTTTTTCACCCATGATTAAGTTCTTCATGTAACTTAGAAGTTGCAGTTTGTATTTACTTTATCACACATTCGATGAAGAATCTACTGTAGAGAGAAAATGTAGATCAAAATTTGAATTTCATTGAGAATTTGCATTAAAATAGTTAATTTGACATGATAAACGTTATGTCTAAAATAAACACAACAGCAACGTGTCTTCCCATTAAAATCATCATCCTCAATCTAATTAGAACAGACACCGAAAACACGAACTTATTAAAGCATATTGTATTCCAAACAGACAAAAAAATGAATCATCTTTGTTTACAATCTTAACCCAGTGTATGCAATACTTTCTGGAGTATGCAAATCGCAACCATTCTTCCTGTGTGAAATATAATTGCTGGATTAGTTTAGTTCTGTTGATGATCGATCCAGATCTCCAGCGTCTTTTGAATGGGAACCACCAACAATGAAACCTCTACAATGGAAAGACCTCTTTTGAGGTTGCCAATTCGACTTCTGAACTGAAATCTATCTCGTAAAAATCGGCTTCATACAAAACACCCTCTTTCTTCTCAGCCATCTCGTTAATGGGCAGCTTCTCAAATGGGCACTTCCCTGCACCCCTGCCCAATTTCGCTTTATCTCTGCCCTGGATTAAGGAGATCATCTCCCAGACAGAAAAGGACCAGGAAAGAAGGTGGAATTGAAAGGGTACAAAGGGCAGGCCTCGTTATACGCCGATGCGTTTTTTTAATTGATAACTTCAAAAGAAGTGATTCTTTGCGTTGAGTGAAATGTGTTTCTTAACAAATTCATTGCGGTCATCTCTAGCTAAATGCGTTTCCACGCTATTGTGGCTGGAAAAATGCTGTTTGGAGCTTGCAGAAAAGAAGTTCATATTGCATATGAGTTTTAAATACATTTTTCTTGAATGTTCGAATAATTCATTTTATACCGCTGTTTTTAACAAATTGCCGATATGTTATTAACAATTTCAGAAATATGTTATAAACCGGCAATTGTTATCAACAATATTGCAGGTTTATAAAATACTACTGTGCCCAAAAAGTAACACCAACATTCAATTTATACTTTTCGGGGCTTACGAAATTTCAATTTTTTTTTTTTCTTATTCATTTTTTAGGTTGCTGGCACTCTCTTGACATCTGTGTGAAATTTCACGTCAAAATATTCATTAGTGCTTGAGTTATGCTTGGCTTTGTGAGATGCTGAAACTGATTTCGGCAATTTTTGAAATGTCTGAATGAATTGAGTAAAGAACTTGCATCCAATTTTGTTTGCGGAAACGTATAGAATCTTGAAGAAGGCATTCGGCGAGTTATTGTGGTTATATATATCGGAAAGAAATGTTTAGAAGTGGTATAAACAGTTCAAAGAAGACAGGGAACGCGTTGAAGACGAAGAATTCTCTGGTCGACCATCCACCTCAATCGATGAAGCTCACGTCCAAAAAATTAAAGATTGGGTGCTTGCAAACTGTCGATTTACTATGAGAGACCTTGCTGATGATGTTGGAATTTCAAAAGCATCGGTCTATTTCATTTTGGGCCTCAAAAGCATCAAATCTCGATGGGTACCGAGAACACTGAATGCACCAGCTCACACCCCATTGATTCTTCTTGTCTGTTTCGCCAAAAATGAAACCCATATCGTTCCCATATCTGGCTATTCCCTAAACTCAAAAGACCACTCCGGAGACCCTGTTTTGAGTCGATTGACGAGATGCAACGTGAATCGGCGCGCTCATTGAAGGCTGTCCCTGCCGATGACTTTTTAGCATGCATTGAGGATTGGAAAGAACGTTTGCATTGTGTCCGGAGGGGATTACTTTGTAGGCGATGAAATAAATTTGAAGAATAAATAAAGAGTTTTTGAAAAAAAAAATGGTCTTACTTTTGGGCCCAGTAGTATATAATATATCTTTTTATTAAAAATTACAAACGATTATGTCTGAAATTGAAAAAAATAAATAAATAAATAAAGCAAGCTCTCCAACTGCAAAGAAACCAGTTGAGTCAAGACATAAATAAACAAAACGATCGCACCTCATTGGAATCCTACTCCCAGACGATTTCACGGGTGCTACGAAGCAACACCCCCCCCTCCCCACCCCCTCTCATCACTTCACTTCCTACTCAGATGACTGACCAAAATGAAAGGATCACGAGAGATGAATGCACCAGAGAAAAAAAAATCAAAATAAACAAACGATTATTTCCCGTTCGAAAAAGGGTATTCTAAAAGGCAGACGATTTTGTATGGATGCCCATCGGTGCCTCTGTTCCTGGTTCTATTTTTATAGAACGAAGATACCAAACGAGATGTTCAATGAAAAGGTAGCGGTGGCGGAGTGCGTGGAGGGATATTAAAATGAAGCAGACGATAAAAAGGGCGTGGGTGGCTAATGAGATACTGCGTTAGAAATACGGTGGCAAATTAGATTATTTTTATTGTTCTTGTTTTTTTCGACATCGCGATTTCTGCATCTGTATTCATGTCCTTTGAATGCGGTTTTTTTAACCATCTCCTGCAGATAAATGGGAACAACGGATAGGATTTGAATCAGAGGACTTGTGAATATATACTACTGTGACCAAAAAGTAAGACCAATTATTTTTTTTTTTTTTTTTTCAAAACTCTTTATTTATTCTTCCAAATTTATTTCATCGCCTTCAAAGTAATCATCTCCGGACACAATGCACTTTTGCCAACTTTTTTTCCCAATCCTCAACGCATGATAAAAAGTCATCGGCAGGGATGGCCTTCAAAGCGCGATTCAAGTTGAATCTCTTAAACCGGCTCAAAACGATGTCCCCGGAGTGGTCTTTTGAGTTTAGGGAATAGCCAGAAGTCACGCGGTATGAATACGGTGGTCGTGGAACGATATGGGTTTCATTTTTGGCGAAAAAGTCCCGAAAATCAATGCAGTGGAGCTGCCGCATTCAGTGTTTTCTGTACCCATCAAGATTTGACGCTTTTGTGGCCCAAAAACCTCTTTTAAAATGAAATTTTTGGACGTGAGCTTCGTCGGTTGAAGTGGAGGGTCGATCCGAGGGCTCTTCGTCTTCAACGCGTTCTGTGCCTTCTTTGAACTGTTTATACCACTTCTAAACATTCCTTTCCGATATAGGATTGCTCACCGAATGACTTCTGCAGCATTCTATACGTTTCCGCAAACATAATTGAACGCAAGACATTCAAAACAGACATTTCAAACATTTCTAAAATCGCCGAAATCAGTTTGATCGTCTCCCAAAGTCAAGCGTCACTCAGGCACTCATTAATATTTTGACGTGAAAATTCACGCAGATGTCAAGGACAGTGCCAACAACATAATAAAGAAAAAAATTGAAATTCCAAAAGCCCCGGGAATTTTAATTCTAATATTGGTCTTATTTTTTGGACACAGTAGTATAATAAAGGATTTCTTTTTTTTTTTATACCTACGTCAACTAAGTGATTTCCACAAGAATACTTCCATTATCCTTAAAGATATATAATTATACAATTTTTTGAAAAAAATAATGGAAAATTCATTTAAAAAAAACACATGGAGAGTTTGCTACAGATTTTGTGTTTATAGAATTTTTCGGTTTGTATACAAAAGAAACAGAACAACAACAAAAAAAAACTTCTGCTATCAGATAGCAAACGATTAAAAAAAAAAAGAATAAATATATAAAAACGAACATTCGATCCAGATCCCCGTGCTCGCAGACGATAGCTAGATTAAAAGGCAAGCTGTAAAACTCGAGTCATAAACAAAGCCATCCCTCCAATCTGAGGTGCCTCTTCTTTTCCCGCCCTTTTGGGACGCAGAAGAAATCGGCTTGTTGAGGTTGAAGAGGTTTGAGGTTGAGGAGGTTGGACAGATGGTGATAAGACGGTATTTTATTTGATGGACAAGGAGGTTTGCGGAGATGTTTCGCCTCTCGTGACGGCTTCCTGTTTAAAATTTTGCAGGAAAAGGAACACAGTCGTGGAAAAAAGCAAGAGAACACAAAATTTTCAGAAAGCAAATGCTGAGATGTGTATGTAGCGTTTACATCAAACTTTACCCTTCATTAACAACCTTTACTTCCGATCTTCAGTTTCAGTTTTTAATTCAATTCCTTCCATTAGCTCACACTCTCTCTCTATATATATCTTGTTCACATTTTCAATCGTTCATAAAATACTTTTTATTCAACCATTCGAGTTCAAATACATTTTTTTTTAACTTGCAGCGGATGACACTGGATGTGAATACAGTATTTTCAAATATTAATTCCTTCATTAAATTCAATTAATTCATTTTAGTTTTTTTTTAGATTTAAGTTGCGTGTATCTACCAATGGATGGTGCCAGATAAACTTAAAAAATGAAAATTATTTATAAAGGACTCTCTGCAATATAGTGTGGGGAAAAAAGTAGAAATTGACTTAATTTTTTTTTATATTACTTGTTTTTGTGATTATATATCTATATTTGCTATTTATTTCCATTATATTTGTGCTCATATATTTCTGCTATGTATTTACGTATTTATATGCTTTGCTTTAAATTTTTAATTCCTGCTATTTCTGACATACTTTTTATTTTATTACAATTGAATTCTGATCAGATGTGCACTTCGTGCACAGGTACTGTCTCTCTTGTCCAATCTAGTAGTATGTAGTGTAATATTATTTTTAACATGAAATTGAATTTTAATTAATAAAAATGAGACTCTATGGATTCTAATTTTAGTAAAACACAATTAAATAGAGATAAAAAAATCATAATGCGAAAAATATTATTATAAACACGACAATACAACTAAATAAGTGTAAGACATTTCTCAGCAATGAGACACTATAGCACTCTGTGTTACAGGGTTCGAGTCCCGGCGGTGCCATGGATGTTTGTAGATGTGGGGAATCCACTTTAAACAGTAGGTCCTGATCTAATATGAATGCAGAGCATTGAGCGCAGGGCTGACAATCTTATCCCGTAAAGCGACAACATCTTATGTCTGCGTCCTGATGGCCAAGTGGCTAGCTCTCTCGCCTTTGGTACTACATTGCTTCATGTTCGAATCCTGACGGTGGCATGGATGTTTGTTACTGGTTCGGAATCCACTTTAAACTGTAGGCACCGGTCTAATTAGCCCTCATGGGCACAAGATGACCGTAGAGCGACAAACCAAACAAAATCCAAAAGTGTTGAATAGCATCTTCCAGTAGCATCAGGTTTTCTCGCCTTTTTCTCTTCCCCTCCAGCCCTCTTTCTCTTCCTCCAGCCCTCTTTCTCTTGGATATTCCAGCCTACTGTTGTATCGTACCCTTATAAATGAATTTACATATCTATTTAATAGGACTTAAACTAGGAATGAACAGAATTATTAGGAGGGTCTTATCATAACTTGTGCGTGGATAAAAAAAATTAAATAAATAAATAAAAAAACCGAAATCTGCTCTGCAAATTTCAACTTATCATATGTGAACATTCGAGAATGGATGAATAAACTCAGGAATATAACAATGTTTAATAATGCACGAGATATACGAAGCAATTGATTGGAATACTACAGGAATGGCCAAATTCCTATAGCCACATGGATATAGCGAAGTTGAATAGACCAAGAACTTCATGAAGAAGGAATTGTTCAAGAATTTCTAAAAGAATTTACAAGAGTAAGATAAATGTCGTCGTAAATGAAGTATTCCAAATTCTATAAGAAACGTTATCACATTCAATAGCCAAGAGAACATATAAAAGTTTGAAAATTCTAGGCATAAATGAAGAATGAAGTATTTCAAATGCAATAAGAAGCACTCTACAGCTCAATAGGCACGGGAAAATGCCAAATATGGAACTTCAAAAGAAGGAATTGATCAACGCACTACGAGTACTTATAGCCATTGGATATACAAATGTTTAAAATCCCAACACAAAACATGAAAAGTGCTTCAAAACACTTCAAGCAAAAGCCAAATTCTCCAGAAAATTCTGAAGACTAACGTTATTCATGAATCCTTTCAAGAGTTAAGGGGGCCAAGGGTATCTTTTTCCGCCAAAATTTGAAATGGAGATTTATTTGCTTGGCCTTCTTTTTTGGATAACGTCATGGACCCCTAACCAGGACAACAGCGTGTTCACACATGATAATAATTAAAAAATCATAATACACCAACTATTATTATAAACAAGACAATACTACACTTTTAAAATGGATGATGATGAACTTTGTTGAATTTGAACGAACTTGCGACAGGATGGCCAATTGGCTAAAGCCCCGGCCTTTGATACCACAGACCTCAGGTTCGAATCCTGTCGGTGGCATGGATGTTTGTTACTGGTTCGGAGTCCACGTTAAAAATGCAGGCACCGGTCTAATTAGCCCTCTGGGCACAAGATGACCGCAGAGCGACAAACCAAACAAAAATCCAAAAGTGTTGAATAGCATCTTCCAGTAGCATCAGGTTTTCTTGCCGTCTTCTCTCTCCAGCCCTTTCCCTTGGATATTCCTCAAGGAATATTCTACGGATGTATCGTGCCCTTGTAAATGAATTCACATATCTATTTCATAGGACTTAAACTAGGGATGAAACGGACTTGTTATGCGGGTCTTGTAACATGTCAGCGGATCACCAAAAAGAAAAAAAAAAATGAAATGTGCTCGGCAAATTTAAACTTAGCGCGTGTTAACATTCCAGAATAGATGAATACTCAGGATTGTGCCAATGTTTAATAATACACGTGATATAGGAAGCAATGGATTGTAATAATGGAAGAAGGACCAAATTCAAAGAGCCACATGAATACAGCAATGTTGAATAGATCAAGAACTACATGAAGAATGAATTGGTCAAGAATCTCTAAAAGAATATACTAAAGTAAGATAAATGTCGTCGCAAATGAAGAATGAGGTATTCCAAATTTTACAAGAAACGTTATCACATACAATACTCAAAAGAATATATATCAAAGTTTGAAAATTCTAGTCATAAAGGAAGAAGAAAATCCATAACCCCGGGAATTTAAAATTGGTCTTACTTTTTGGACACAGCAGTACACCCTACTCACTAAGGAGTCGTTTAAATTTATTAGCTATTCAAGAAGAATGCTTCTAATTCCACTATCATTTGAGGCACACAAACGTGCGTGAGAAAACACTTAACCAGCGAAACCCTTCTCACAGCACTGAATCAGCGCCATTAGCATTGTGCACAGATGCGAGTACGGAGAAAAAGCACCCAGAAAGAAAAAGAAAAAAAGCTCTGAAGCCCGCTGCTGTGTGCGGTCATGGGGAATAAATACTAATTAATGGTCTATCACTTTCAGAGCGACATCTCAGTTCCCACCATTCACCAGGAGCTATTAGCTTTTTTGAGAGCTGTTTCTTCGAAATGACGTCTGACGGTCCATTAACGTGGTGGTTTTTGTGTTTTTTGGAAGCAGGAAACGCAAATACTATTTGGAAGGAAAAGTTTTTTCTTTTTCTTTTAAGTACGATTGTGGGATCGAAATGAAATGGATAAGAGGAGATTAGAAAGGTATTGGCTTTCTAACGAATTACTAATGTACAAAAAGTAAAACCTATTTTCAATTTAAAATCCTCGGCGCATATGGAATATCAATTTTTCAATTTCGTTTTTGTTCATTGGTGGCATTTCTATTGGACGTATATTAGTCATTTTTGTACAAAAGATGCACTTATATTGGCCATATATCAGTCGTTTTGTACATTGGTGGCAGAGAAGTTCACTGTAACCAATAATTATCGTACATTTTGTTTATTACAATTTTTAGCATATTGTTATAGTGACATAATTTAAGCTAAATCTACAAGTTTAACATTATTAGACACAGTGGATTTCTGTGACAAACATAAATGCCACCAATGTACAAAAACGACTAATATACGCCCATTACAAGTGCATCTTTGAACAAAAAGGACTAACATGCGCCCACTAGAAGTGCACCTTGTACAAAAACGACTAATATACGGCCAATATAAGTGCACCTTTGTACAAAAACGACTTATATACGGCCAATATAAGTGCACCTTTGTACAAAAACGGCTAATATGCGGCCAATAGAAATGCCACCAATGTACAAAAACGACTAATAAACGCCCGTTGTAAGTGCAACCAATGTACAAAAACGACTAATATACACCCAATAGAAATGCCTCAATCTACAAATGTATAAAAACGACTGACATTCGCCCTTTATAAGTGCCGTTGTTCTAGGTTCTAATTTCTCAGAATGTATGCACCCAAATTCCTTGAAAATTTAATCACTTGTTATTTCTACTATAATATATTTGTCCGACAAATATCATTTTATTATCTGCATTTCTTTTTTATGTAAAAATTTTAATGGCTAGTAGAGAAAATTATTCTTATTTGCAACCTGTCTTATGGCAAAAACAAAGTACAGAAATTCCCCGAAATGACCGAACTGCGAAGAACAAAAATAAATTTTCGTCAGAGTAGGTACACTTGACTGATGCATGTGAATTGTCTGTTGTGAAACGTCACCTGATCCGCGGCATTTGTTACGGAATTCGCGCGAAACAAAGTTCTGATACTTCCCACCCCCTTGAGGTATTCTGGGCAGAGTCTATTTTGGTGGCAGCAGCTTCGGGGCGGATGAAAAATTGGAGGCGGCGAGTCATTCTTCCTCGCTCTCTGACCGTGACACCTTACCCAGCCAGGGAAAATATTTAGAAAGCAGTAAAAGCTCACCTCTGATGTGTGCGCTGCGTGCCCCATAGTGACGCACTGTTTTTACCGCGTACTGGCAAAGCTTCGCTATTGCTGAATCGGAATGTATAAATTCATTTTATTCATAAAGATTGTGCTTTATAAGGTTTCAGAAATACTCTTACAAAGTGTTCTTGTTCTTCTTTATTGGCGGAACAGTCTCATGGTGGGTCAAGGCCGCTTGTCTACTGACAAATTTTGAGACAGGAGATGTTTCCATTTTACAGCGTAATGTTGTCAGCCCAACGCTGTACAGTCCTATTAGACGGGGACCTACGGTTTATAGTGGATTCCGAACCATTACAAGCATCTATGGCACCGCCGGGACTGTGGTACCGAGCGCCAGAGCGCTAGCCACTCAGCCATTCAGGCCCCATGTTGGGGAGTGGGCGTGGTAATTTCTCAAGCTTCAAAGTTTTCTCACGCTCCATTCTTCCCATCTTCGCCCGATTCTCACGTGCGCTTGCCCGGTCTGCAACTAAATGCAATTTAAAAATGCTTGAAACTCTACAAGATATCACTCTCCGCCAAATGACCTCTGCTAAAGGGTTCATACGCAGCTCTGATTGCCATAAAGCTATTAACATTCCTTCCTTAAAAGATTTTCTTAAATACATTTCTGTTAGATATTTTGACACGCTTATGAATCATGAAAATACTGCAACTGACTCTTACGTTCCCAATTAAGATTTAAAATGGCCGCGAAAATTTTAGTTTAAAAAAAAAATAATAAATACTTCTTTTATTTGTTTATTATTGTTAGTTAATTTTTGTTATATTTATAAATATATTCTGGGCAATTTTCAATGTTTCAACTGTATTTACCCTGGCATAACGGAGATGCAGTCCCCAGAGCTAAATAGCTCCAAAGAGCTTTTAAACAGGGATTGGGAGTCGGAAGTCGAGCATTTTTGAAAGAGTCGTAGCCAGGAGTTGAGTCGGTATATAAAAAGTCGAATACTTATCGAAACAGGTGTTGGGATTTGGTTTAGTTTGTCACTCTGCGGTCATCTTGTGCACACGAGGTCTAAACAGACCGTTGATTTCAGAAGTTGATTTCGAACCTCTCACAATCATCTATGCCACCGCCAGAATTCACACCTGAAGTCTGTGGTACCAAGAGCCAGAGCACTAGCCACCAGGCCGCACAGGTATTGGGTGGCAAAAGTCAAGCATTTTTGGAGAAGTCGTAGACAGAGAGCGTATATTCAACAGAGGTTGAATGTAGCAAAAACTGGGAGTCGGAAATCGAGCATTGTTGAAGAAGTCGTATAAAAGAATCGGTATATTAAAACCCGAATACTTATAAGAGGTTGATTATTAGAGAGTGGTAAGACAGATACTATACACAGAGGTTGAATATAGAGAGCGATAAAGGCTTCGCGCAATCGCCCCCACTTTTATAAGGCTATATCCATGCCACTCTCGGTCGAACGTCTTGAGGCGCGAAGCGCGATTAGCGTCAATTCGGTAAGTCACGACCTCAGAAGATGCAGAGGGGAGGGAGGGAGGAGAGGAAAAAAGCGATGCCAACAGAAGCAACAAAAAGCGTGGGAAAAAGATGGGAGGCCCCGTGCGGTTTCCGTCCATCCGGTGTTCCTCTCCCTCCCCCTCCTTCTTCTGCTGAGAGCCCCCACGCGGCCAGCACGGGGGTGTCATTTCCGGCTGTCCGTCTGTCTGACCCCCTCTCCTCACAGCATCCTCCCCCTCAGTCGCTGCTCCTTCCTCATCACCATCTTCTTACCACCCCCGCCAAGTGAGAGGCTTTTTAATTCGTTTGGCATGGCGAGGATTAATCGCATGTGAGAAGTAGGGAGAGGAAAAGATGACGACAAAAGGTTAACCCCTCAATGAAAAATTGGGTTTAATTATTATCTATTTATTTATTTTTTTACCTACAAGAAAATAAGACGTAGAAAATTTTAGTTTTAGCGCTCTGAAATTATTAAAATGTTTGACGAAATTAAGAGCATTATATCTTAAATCAAGTAATACAGTAGAACCTCTGTAAGTCGAACTTCAAGGGAGACGCCAAATGATTTGAGTTATAGAGTTTTCGACTTATGGAGGATTTCGACTTACGCGGATTTTGTAAGGAAATATTCGACTTGACGAGGTTGGAGAGAATCGGTAGAGAATTGGTTATTCTATTTACTGTATACCCAAACATTGTTTTCTAAGCAACAATGAAGTGCATTGTCGGCAAATCCTTAAAGTGGGTAACTTATTTCTCTTCGAGCTACAGAGGTAAATAGTTTCAAATGATCGAGTTGTAAAGGTTGTAAAATCAAACATTGCTAAGGTTCGAGATACAGAGGTCCAATCTTTTCTTCTTTTTTTTTTTTTTCAAACAAAGTTACAAAGGGAAAATATATACTAAAATGGCTTGTGGGGATTGACTGATTATTTCGACATATAGAGGGTTGAAATTTCGAGTAATGAGTTCGACTTATCGATATATATATATATATATATATATCGATAAGTCGAACTCATTACTCATTACTCATTAGATATATATATATATATATATATATATATATATATATATATATATATATATATATATATATATATATATATATATATATATATATATATATATATATATGTATATCATATATTATGTCTTATATTATCAATATCTGTCATATATTCGCAAGAAATCAAACTTAATTTTTCTCATAATTTCGACCGGTAAGATATGAAGACATAATCTATTTTTTAATACATTGGTATTCACTACTTACGCCATTATAAACTAAATATATTTTGTAAAAGTTGGATCAATCTCACGGGCTGAAAAAATTTCAAAGCGGGCCACGGGTTGGCCACCCCTGATTTAGAGCCACACTTGAATTGAATCCCTTGAATTCCAAGTAATATGAACACTTGAATTGGCATTTGTCTATTTTAAGTACCCTGACCTTCTTTAACAAATCTTTTAAATTTTAGTTTTTCAAGTGCATGCTTCTATAAAATCTTTTATATGGACATTTATGTTTATATAAATGCATATATTTTTTCAAATAAAATGATTATACCGAATAGTTATCGATATTAAAAGGAGTAAAATATAAACGAACAAAAATGAATAAATAAAATACTTTTTTTAATTCATATAGAAATTTCTTTATTGAAGAGGTTAACTTCTTCATAAAAAATAGAAAGAGAAGTTTTAACAAACTGTTGTAGACCGAGGAGAGAAAGTAAAGGGCGAAGTGTTGATTTTGAGTTTTAATCTGACGACTTTAATGTCTACTGGATTGTATTATTCATTTAATTTATTAATCTATTTAACATAAATAAACGATTCTATTTTAATTATTTCATGATAAAAAATGGATCATCAAAAATGAAATCAGCCCCGAGTTCCGAAAGAGAAATATTGCTGCCTATTTAGTCTTAGAAACCAATTAAGATCCCACCAAATTAAAAGAAGAACTAAAATTTTACTGTACAAAACTCTCATGAGACCAGTATTAACATAGGCGTCTAAAAGATGTTCATTAACAGCAAGAGAAGAGAAAATGTTGGCAATCTCCGAACTATTTTTGGTGGTATCAATGACAATGAAAATTGGCAACAATTTTAAACTCTACAAACTTTTAGAGATATTGACATTCTAAAATGTGTTAAACTGAACAGAATGAGATAGGCCGGTCATCTCGCGAGAATGGAAAGGGATAGAGTTGCTTTGAAAGTTTTCAATGCAATCCCTGTTGGACAACGACCAAGGAAAAGTCCGAAAAGAGGTGGGTCGACTGTTTAGACTCTGATTTCAATTCTTTTAAAGAAGGCCCACAACGTCAGTTATGATGAAAAAATGGATCATGTCTGAATTTCCAGAATAATTTGTTTAACTGTCAAAAATATCACCAGAAGAGAAACTATTAGTATTTACAGATCTCGAAACATACTAAACTAAAATTTAAAAACTCAGAAAAAAAAATATCTTAAGTCATTTAAAATATATATATATATATATATATATACATATATTAATCATCACACACAGTTCGATTCATGTCACATTAATGAACTAATGAATTGAAATCAATTTCAATGAATCAAATGAATTTCAATTGTATTCATTTGATTCATAAAAATATCAAATGTGGCAAGAGAGAAGCCTTGTCGTTTAAAAAATATGTTCCAAAACCGTTACGTCTGTTTTGGAATTTTGAGGGGTGAACGAACGGGGATTGCCTCTCCCCTTTTCCTCAAAGGATAGGGTAGGGGGAGTGACGAAAGACATTCGGACAGACAAAGATATCCATTTATGAGGGGGTGCGTTGTTTGTTGACGATTCGCTCTGCAGTGGGGCAGGAAGTGAAATTTGTTGGACAGTCGTCCCGGTTGCTCACTTATCTTGTGCGTGCCTTACGTCAGAGACACGTGTTTACAACATGGAAATCGACTTACGCTTGGAAACAGGGAGCTATCTGGGCAGACGATAAGTCGTTGACATGCTCCTGGTCGACAGATGAAGTCACCATCCTCCTACGAGAGAAATTCTTAGGAAAATGAAAAACTCTCTATACTCTTCGTAGAATCAAAACTCTATACCCTTCGTAGAATCAAAACTCCATACTCTTCTTAGAATCAAAACTATACTGTTCTTAGAATGTATTTTAAACTCTCTATGCTCTTCTTAGAATCAAAACTCTATACTGTTCTAAGAATCACTTAATACATAATACTATATAATCACTTAATACATAGGATACTTCAGTATCACCTTCTTGATCAGTTCTAGATTCTTGGCGTTCTATATTACATAAGATTTGGGCTAGTATACAGCCATTTAAACATCGCTTAGTACTAAAAATACAAATGCAGTTAGAACAAGTAATATAAAAAATTTTTTTTTTTTCTTTTTAAGTCAATTCCTACTTGTTTTTCACTCTATTGCAGAAAGTCCTTTATAAATAATTTTCATTTATTTTTTTAAGTAATATTCTCTCTCTCTCTCTCTCTCACATACACACTTTCCATCTCTCTCACTCATTTATTCATGTTTCATTTTCCATTTTGTTCCCTCCTTCACTCAGATTACAACCCACAATGAAAAAGACTTTCGACAAGTAAACATGTTACAGTACGGACAAACTTATTGACGACAAACTTTTTTTATTTTTTCAAATTGTTGAATTGTTTTTTTTACTTATTTAAAAAAATTAACCAAAAATTATAAATCATTTTGAAATAACCTAAACATTTTGAATTAACACGAAAGCCATTTTTTTAACAAATAAAACATTTTAATTCAACGTATTATGATGACAAATAGCTTTTTAAAAAATAAAGAAACACATATTTTTCCCTGGTTATTTTTTTTTTAAATCAAAATAAACAAGAAATTTCTTTTTTTTTTTTTTTTAATTTTTTTTAATAAAAAATGACAACAAAACGAATCTTCTTTCGAAATATTTATGAACGAAAGAGCCTTCTGTAAACAATTTAACGAATAGGTCTTTGCTTTTTAAACAAAGGTGTTTTTTCTATTTTAATGCCATGAATTGAATAGAAGATCGAATTAAGAACTTCGCCGAATGTTTTGAAGAAAGTTAAATTTGCTTACTTTATACAATTAGATGGGGAAAAGGCGGAATTTGTATGATTATTAATAACTATAGCAGAGTTATTTTTCTCTTTTCAATCTTGCAGTTTTTTTCAAGAAAAAAATATAACTTTCTCAATGTTTCAGAAAATTTTACTAATTGTTTTTCTTTTGTAGTATTCATTTTAAAAAACCAAGTACATAATTGCATTACAGAGCGTTGAACGCAATTGTTGCTTTTGAAATTGACAGCGAATACAACGCACAAACTTTTTGAAAACGTGCAATAAATGTTTTAAAAATTTTTAATTCTTTTATTCTTTTTGAACAAGAAATTAAGAAAAGTGGCATTTTTAATTTTATCATTTTATCCATATTCGTAAAATGTAAAATACAATAAATACATATAAACATAAAAATAGACTCTTTACTATATTTATATAGATTAAAGAGTATATTTTAAAATAATCATTATTTTAATTGCAGATAAACTGAAAAATAGTTCATTTTGGAAAGCAAGTATTTGGATTTTGACGTAAATATAATAAACTTCAATACTAGATATAATACAGAAAGTTGCAATAACGTTTTTTGTTTCTCTCAGAAAATTTATTTGCCCCTTTTTTTGAATGAGCATTGTTGAATTATCTTTATCTTCTTTCTTTTATGATTATTGTTTTAATATACTAATTTATCCATATATATATACTTCTCGTTCCATAACATACTAAATTCTTAATACTGCGATTTGTACAGAAACTATACATGATATAATTGTGTCATAATTATTTCTTTATAAGCATTCAAAAAATTATAAGAAACACTGTTTATTTCACGGACATATTTTTACTCTTTGATCTATAAATTTTGAACAATTCATTAGATTTATAATTCCTTTTTCGTTGACCTGTGTAATTTTAACGTTAATTCATTCGATGTATTATTCATTCATTGCTGATCTGTAATTTTAACGATAATTCCTTGATTTATAATTCATTAATCGTTGGCCTGTGTAATTTTTTAACGATAATTCATTCATCGTTAGTCTGTTTAATTTTAACAATAATTCCTCCATTTTATTGTTCATTTGTCGATAATTCGATAAATGATTCGATTCGATAATTCATTCGATGGATAATTAACTCATATTAATGATTTTTAACCTAGTAATTTTTTAATACCTAGGATGCATTTTATCGTGATGTATTATTTGCAGACGATGGTGCAAAGGTCTCTCGTCACTCGCTCTCAGAGAGTGTGGAGGAAGAAAAGTCTTCGCGAGGGGGGGAGGGACGGGGGGGGAAGTCTCGGGGAGGTTGAAGAAGAAGCGTGCGGAGACATGCGTGAGGTGACATTCGACCCCCGTGGGACTTCCGGCCCGAACATCTCGCCGTTCCCACGGCACGCGCTGCTGACGGATGGATCCTGCTCTTCCGCCTCCATCTTCATCCCGCGCATCTTCCCTGCTTTCACCAGCCTCTCAACTCAACCTCGTGCAATTGCATCAAGTTTAATTTGATAAATGTGAAGAAATTAAAGGAAATTAAGTTGGGTTTTTTTAATCCCTCTTCTAATGTAAAATGGTGTTTAAAAATATTTAAACGTCGGGTAAAATTTAGTATTCGACAAATATATAGTGATCTCTGTTTGTTGAAGTTGTTTTTAAATTAAAGCAGCCAGTTGAGTACAGAGTTAAAATAAAGTTTGATAGACTTTTTTTAATGCTATTTTTCAATACCTTCTATTAGTTCGCACTCTCCCTATATATATCTTGTTCAAATTTTCAATCGTTCATAAAATATTTCGTATTCATCCACTCGAGTTCAAATACATTTTTCTTTTAACTTGTAGTGGATGACACTGGATGTGAATACAGTTTTTTCGAATATTAATTCATTCATTAAATTTAATTCATTAACTTTAGTTTTTTTTTTTTTTTTTTTTTTTTTTTTTTTTATTTAAGTTGCATATATCTACCAATAGATGGCACCGGATAAACTTAAAAAAATGAATGAAAATTATTGATAAAAGATTTTCTGCAATAAAGTGAAAAAAAGTAGGAATTGACTTTAAAAACTCTTTTTTTATATTACTTGTTTTGTCACCTCTTCTAATGTAAAATGGTGTTGAAAAATCCTGAAACGTGTGATAAAATTATTAGTACTTCAAAAATTTATAATATTCCAAATTAATCCAAAATTAAACTAATAGTATTCCAAAAGTTAATTTATAATAATTACTGTTCGTTGAAGTTTTTATTTTTTAAATTAAGGCAATTAAAATTATTCAATTATCTATCATAGGCTATTTTTTTAAATTAGGTTATAAAATATTGATAAACATGAACGTTAAAATGTATACATGAATATTTTTTTTTTGTTAAAATTCGGTGAAAATGGAGAATCGTATTTTTACAAGATTCATTAGTTGAATGATGCATTTTTATTTGGCTAAAATGGCTCTAAGATACCACATCAGAGAAGTAAACTTGTTTGTAGCATGTACAATACCATTGATACTTTGTTAAATGCCTCGTCGCTTGAAAAATTATTTATTGTTGGCCTGAATGCCAACGCTGACATTGATATTTTCATTCTATTTAAACGCAATAATTATGAAAATATTAGCAACTAACATTGGTCTGAACACCAACACTGGCATTCATACTTTCTTTCCGTTTAACCACAATAATACAAAAATATATCACTAAGAATGGTCTGAACAATAACTTGTTGACATTGATATTTTTTTTCTATTTAACCGCAATAATTATGAAAACATTAACAATTAACAATGGTCTGAACGCAAACACTAACATTGTTATTTTCTTTCTATTTAACCACAATGCTAATAAAAAGACTAATTATATTTTGAACACCAACATTGACAATAATATTTTTTTTTTCTATTAAATCGCTTTGTTTATAAAAACATTGTTAGTTAACAATAGTTTGGACACCAACGTGAACATTGTTTTCTTTCTATTTAATCGCAATGCTTTTAAAAATAAACCCCAAATAATATCGGTCTGAACAATAACGTTGACATTGATTTATTTTCTATTTAATCGCATTGTTTCTAAAAACATTAACAATTAACAATGCTCAGACCACCAACACTGGCATTGTTATTTTCCTTCTATTTAACCGCAATGCCTATAAAAAAAGACTGATATAGGTGTGAACACTAACACAAACATTGTTATTTTCTTTCTATTTAACCGCAATGCTTATAAAAACCCAAATAATATTGGTCTGAACAATAACGTTGACATTGATATATTTTCTATTTAATCGCATTGCTTATAAAAACATTCACAATTAACAATGGTCTGAACACCAACACCGGCATTGTTATTTTCTTTCTATTTAACCGCAATACTTATAAAAAAGACAAATAATATTGTTGTGAACACCAACACAAACATTTTTATCTTTTTCCTATTCAATCGCAATGTTTATAAAAGCTTTGATAATCAACAATGGTCTGAACACCAACAATAAGATTTTTATTTTCTTTCTATTTAATAACTACGTTTATAAAAACATGGACAGCAAACATTGGTCTAAACAACAGAGAAACATTGTTATTTTCTTTCTATTTAATCGCAATGCTTATAAAAGACAAATAATATTATAAATTCTTATAAAAAGGTTGGCAACAAACATTGGTCTAAATACCAACATTGACATTGATATCTTTTTTCTATTTAACCGCAATAATTATGAAAATATTAGCAAATAGAATGGTCAGAACGTCATCGTGGTCATTGTTTAACCGCAATGCTTATAAAATCTCTGACAATTAAGAATGGTCTGAACACCAACATTGTTATTTTCTTCCTATTTTACCACAATGCTTATAAAAAACCCAAATAATAATGGCGAACACCAATTGGTCTGAACTCCAATATTTTCTTTCTATTTAATCGCTATGTTTATAAAAAAAATAAAACAAAACAATAATGGTCTGAACACCAACGTGGACATTGATATTTTCTATCTATTTAATCGAAAGGCTTATAAAAAGGTTGGCAACAAACATCGGACTGAACACCAACATTGGCGTTGATATTTCCTTTCTATTTAACAGCAAAGAAGTATAAAAATATTGGCAACTAACAATGGTAACTAATATTGTTCTGAACAACTTAGTAAAAATAATATTGTTCTGAACAACTTAGTAAAAAATAATATTGTTCTTAACACCCACATTGACATTAATATTTTCTTTCTATTTAACCGCAAGTCTATAAAAAAAAGACATATAATATTGGTCTAAAGACCAACACTAACATTGTTATTTTCTTTCTATTTAACTAAAATTCTTATAAAAAAAAAAAAAAAAAAAAAAAGACAAATAATATTGTTCTGAACACCAACATTGACATTAATATTTTCTTTCTATTGAACCTTTTCGCCTGACGAAGCCAAGTTCAATAATGTCCTATTCCTAAGATATTCAGGATAAATTTTGAGGATATTCACTTAAGCTACTGCATGCCATATTGGCTCGTTATTAATAACAAGTAATATAAAAAA
This sequence comes from Caerostris extrusa, assembly GCA_021605095.1. Taxonomy (NCBI): domain Eukaryota; kingdom Metazoa; phylum Arthropoda; class Arachnida; order Araneae; family Araneidae; genus Caerostris; species Caerostris extrusa. Next base: position 104,647 of record BPLR01000370.1, on the reverse strand, counting down.
AAAAAAAAAGTCAATTCCTACTTTTTTTCACTCTATTGCAGAAAAGTCCTTTATAAATAATTTTCATTCCTTTTTTTTAAGTTTATCTGGCTTCACCTATTGGTAGACATATGCAACTTAAATCTAAAAAAAAAAAAAACCCTAAAATGAATTAATTTAATTTAAGTAATGAATGAATATTTGCAAAAACTGTATTCACATTCAGTGTCATCACTGCAAGTTCAAAAAAGTGTATTTGAACTTGAGTGGATGAATAACAAGTATTTCATGAACGATTGAAAATTTGAACAAGATATATATAGGGAGAGTGTGAGCTAATAGTAGGAATTGAAAAAAGACAAATACTATTGATCTTAACACCAACAATGACATTAGTATTGTCTTTTTATTTAACCGTAATGCTTATAAAAGGTTGACCTATCAAATCCATTCCCAAGATATTCATGCATGTAAGGATAAATCTTGAGGAGATTCACTTAAGCCATATTTGCTCGTTATTACTAAAAAGAAGACGAAATGCTCCAAAGACTCTTCGCGAGCTATCACGAAGAAGTCTTCTGATGCAAGATGAGCTCTCACATTCTTCCAGGTAAGGAACGGAAATGCGGACAACAATATATCGTTAGCCAAGATGCATATCCTCCATCCTACACATTCCGCCGGACGCGGTAAACAGTGGACGAAACAGTCACAGTAAACGATGCGTGCGACACTCTATAAATTGCACATTCCATACCTTTCTTATCACATCGCGTCTTCCCAGAATATTTCCTCCGATTTCCGGTCACATCAATTCGGACTGAGAACCGAACACTTCACTAGAGGTGAAATATGCCCGATCGTAAACGTCCAACTTGAGATGGCGTGGTAGGTGATTTTAAAAATAATACATGGAAATTAAAAGAGGGTTTCTTGGAATTTTGAAATATTTACTACTGTGCCCAAAAAAAGTAAGACCAATTATTTATTTTTCAAAAACACTTTATTTATTCACAGGATTTAATTTTTCACAGCTAATGGAAGACTCATTTCTATGGCCAGCTAATTTCTGCCTAATTTATGATGGTTATTGGCTAATTTCTTCAGAAACATTTATTATTACTATGAGAGATTTGAATCAGTTAAATTGCATCAGATTCGTGTCTTCTATAACATGAGCATGCGCTATAGCGCAAAAGTAAGACCAATTATTTTTTTTTTTTCAAAAGCTCTTTATTTATTCTTCCAAATTTATTTCATCGCCTACAAAGGAATCCCCCCGGACACAATGAGCTTACGCCAACTTTTTTTTCACAATCCTCAATGCAAGCTAAAGTCATCGGCAGGGGAGGGCCTTCAAAGAGCGCGTAGAATCAGTTCGATCGACTCAAAACGGTGTCTCCGGAGTGGTCTGTTGAGTTTAGGGAAGAGCCGGAAGTCGCACGGTGTGAATACGGTTGTTGTGGAACGATATGGACATCATGTTTGGCGAAAAGTCACGAAGAATCCATGCAGTGTGAACTGACGCATTCAGTGTTTTCGGTAGCCATCGAGATTTGAACGCGTTTGAGGCCCAACATGGAATGGACCAATCCTTTTGAAATTCCAACATCATCAGCAAGGTCTCTAGTTGTAAATCGACACACATCGCGTCTTTTCCAGAATATTTCGTCCGTTTTCCGGTCACATCAATACGGACTGAACACTCCACTAGAGGTGAAATATGGCCGATCGTAAACGTCCAACTTGAGATGGCATGGAGGGTGAATTTAAAAACAAGTAATATTAAAAAAATAATAATAAAGTCAATTCCTACTTAGGTCAACAAAGAAAAATTTTATTTTAGCTACTTTTTTATTAAAAAAGAAATTTTTTTTCTCCAGCGATCTACACGCTTCTCCACTGACGGTATTGATTCCTAAATTTATATCCTGCTAAATATCTTAAAGAAGAGAAGTTTTTTTTCCTCCCCTATAAAACTACAATGAATTAATTAAATTGAATGAATTAATTAATATTTGAAAAAAAATGTAATAACATTCAGTGTCATCCACTGCAAGTTCAAAAAATGTATTTGAACTGGAGTGGATGAATGAAAAGTATTTTATGAACGATTGAAAATTTGAAGATATATATAGGGAGAATGTGAGCTATTAGTAGGGATTGAATAATACTACTGTGTTCAAAAAGTAAGACCAACTATTTTTTTTTTTTTTTTTTTTTTTCAGAAATGGACTAATGGATAATGGACAATAAATGAAAAATTCAAGATTAATAGGACCTCATATACAAAATGTCTTGGCTTCATAGAATCTGTAGTTATGCACATGAAGCATGAATGGACGCGTGGCTAGCGCTCTGCCCTCGGTACCACAGGTTTCGGGTTTGAGTCCCGGCGGTGCTATGGATGTTTGGAGTGCATCGGCACCGTAGGTCCCGGTCTAATAGGATCGTAGAGCGTTGCAGGGTCATTGTTACTCCGCGTCCGTGGCTTATCTTCAAGTTACACGCACCCCTAGGTAATGCAAAGTGAGCAACGTCTGTAAGTCTCAACGTCTGACTTAAGGGAACCAAGACAACTATCTAAGTGTTTGCCAGCTACATTGGAACAAAAAAATATAGTTACCTACATATCAAACACATACTATTGTGCCCAAAATGTAAGGCCAAGTTTTATTTTTTTTCAAAAACTCTTTACTTATTCTTCCAAATTTATTTCATCGCCTTCAAAGTACATCCCCTCCACACACAATGCACTTAAGCCGACTAATTGTCCAATCCTCAATGCATGCTGAAAAGTCATCGGCAGGGATGGCCTTCAGCGCGCGCCGATTCACGTCGAATCTCTTCAATCTTTTGAGTTTAGGGCAGACAGAAGTCGCACGGTGTGAATACGGTGCTTGTGGAATGATATGGGTTTCATTTTTGGCGTAAAAGTAACGTAGAATCAACGCAGTATGAGCTGGCGAATTCAGTGCTTTCGGTACTCGTCGAGATTTGATGCGTTTGAGGCCCAAAATGGAATGACCGACTCTTTGAAATTCCAACATCATCAGCAAGGTCTCTAATTGTAAATCGACGGTTTGTAAGCATCAAATATTTAATTTTTCGGACGTGAGCTTCGTCGGTTGAGGTCGATGGTCGACCAAAGGTCTTCAACGCGTTCTCTGCCACCTTTGAACTGTTTATACCACTTGTAAACATTTCTTTCCGATATAGGAATGCTCACTGAATGCAACTTTCTATACGGCTCCGCAAACACAATTGAATGCAAGTTCTTTGCTCAATGAATTCAGACATTTCAAAAATTGCCGGAATCAGTTTCAGCGTCTCAACAAAACCAAGCGTAACTCGAACACTAATGAATATTTTGAAGTGAAATTTCACACAGAAATCAAGAACAGTGCCTGCTGGCACTGTTCTTGATTCCTAAAAGTGAAAAAAAAAAATAATAAAATTCTATAAGGCCCGGAAATTTAAATTAAAAACTTTTTTTACTTTACTAACTTTTTATCTTACTTTTTGGACACAGTAGTATGCCCCTGTTCTTTCGATTTCCAATCACATCCGAACTGAACACTCCACTAGAGGTGAAATATGGAGGATCGTAAACGTCCAACCGAGATCGCATGGTGGATGAATTTAAAAATAATGTATGGGAAATTAAAAGTTTCTGGGAATTTTAAAATATTTAATTTCACGCATTCAATGAAATTGAACGGATTGGAACGAGGTTGGGATTTCTTTTGCTTTTCGAAATAAAGACAGACTTTTTCTGGAAGATTTAAAAGAGATTTTTTATTCATGTTTAACCGATGTTTCTAATCTAAGGAAACTTAAATTGAAAAACCAAACTAAATGTTTATACCGAAGATAAACACGATAGATCAGTAAGTCGGAAATGTGAAGAGATGAAAATGAAATCGAGAAGGTGCAGATTGAATATTTGCAGAAGTTCAGAATGTGAGATGAATACATTAAATAGGTACATATTTTAACTATTTCAGTTTTTGTTTACCATAATTTGTATTTGGAATTTTCAGTTAAATCTATAATGACGATGACGAATTTTAACATCTCACGAAACCAAGCGTAACTTAAGCACTAATGAATATTTTGACGTCACATTTCGCACAGATGTCAAGGACAGAGCCAGCAACCGAAAAAAAGAAAAAAATTGTCCGGGAGACCACACACTCCACCCGGGAGACACTGAATGCTCCAGCTCACACAGCATTGATTCTTCGTGACTTTTTTTGCCAAAAATGAAACCCATATAGTTCCACAACCACCGTATTCACACCGTGCGACTTCTGGCTCAAAAGACCACTCCAGAGACACTGTTTTGAGTCGATTGAAGAGATACAATGTGAATCGCCGCGCGCTTTGAAGGCCATCCCCGCCGATGGCTTTTTAGCATGCATCGAGGATTGGAAAAAGTTGGCATCAGTGCAGTGTGTCCGGAGGGGTTTACTGTGAAGGCGATGAAATAAATTTGGAAGAATAAATAAGGAGTTTTTGAAAAAAATAATAATTGTTTACTAATATAATTACGTATTAAATAATAATTACTGTCTTACTTTTTGGGCACAGTAGTACATTAAATACTATAGGCACACGTTTTAACTGTTTCGGTTTTTATTTACTATCATTTGTCTTTGGCATTTCCCGTTAAAACTATATGGACGATCGCTCATATAGTAATGATTAAAGAACATTTACTGTAATCAAGAATTGATGAATAATAATTTTAGTACAAGGTTTTTCACCGAACATATTAACAAAACAAGTAATATAAAATAATTATTTTTGAAGTCAATTACTACTTAGGTCAATAAAGAAATATTTTATTTTAGTTACTTTTATGCTTCGACGAGATTCGATCCGAAGGCATGAAGATTCTACGCCGACGCTCTACCAACTTTGCCGTTGCCAGACAAATTTCTTATTTCACTCTATTGCAGAAAGTCCTTTATAAATTATTTTCATTCGTTTTTTTAAGCTAGAAGAAATTCTCTCTCCCATACACACTTTCCATCTCTCTCACTCATTTATTTAGATGTTTTATTTTCCGTTTTGTTCCCTCTCTCACTCAGACTAGAACCCAGAATGAAAAAGGAATTTTTTTTCCAGCGATCTACATGCTTCGCCACTGTCGGTATTTGTTCCTAAATTTATATCCTGCTAAATGTCTTATATGAAAGAAATTTTTTTCTCCCATATAAAACTGAAATTAATTAATTAAATTTAATGAATGAATTAATATTTGAAAAACTGTATTAACATCAAGCGTCATCCACTACGAGTTTAAAAAAATGTATTTGAATTTGAGTGGATGAATAAAAAGTATTTTATTATTGATTGAAAATTTGAACAAGATATATATAGGAAGAGTGTGAACTAATAATAGGAATTGAAAACAGGAAAAGAAATCAAAAAGAGAACGACTAGAGATTTTTCAAAAAAACAATAACTTCGTTTAACGGAGTTATAATATCATTCGCTAAACATAATTTTTCTGTTGCTACCTGATGATTCCTTCATCTTAATTTTATCTGGTTTGTAATTTTGTTTAATACATATATACAGTATGAACGATTGAAAATATGAACAAGATATATATAGGGAGAGTGTGAACTAATAGTAGGAATTGAAAAAAAAAAAACAATAGAACTTAATTGTTTGGTTATGTGACAGTGTCGCTAAGAGCATCTTTCCAAACAAGTATCCAAATAGGGGCCGAAATTTATCGGAACTCCTACGTTCTGTTGCCTTTTCGGGCCGACTTCAATAGATTAAGACCCTGTAACGAGACGCAGAACAAATAAGCTCTATGACATCTGGCAACGCAGGAGGTCTGTGGCTTGCTTTTTTTTTTGTTTGCTTTGCGGACACTACAATATGGCTGCTTAGTGGGAAAAAAACAACTGACTTGGCGAGGAGTGAAAGAAAAAGTCGCAAAAAAAATAACTGCGTTTGTTTTTCTAAGTGTTTTTTGACAGATGGCGCATATTTTGGGAGATGTAAATTATGCCCAAATCAGTTGTCCTGTCGCTCGCTTACACTCGACCTGAAAGTGAAATGTGCGCTGCTACTGAATAACTACTGGAAATATTTTCGTTTTTTTTTTCTCTGTGGTCTTTGAAGACGCCAGAAGTCCCGCCAAGTAGCTCACAATAAATACGGATTGAAAAATGACCGTCCTTAAGTAAATAAACATTTTTTTCACGATATTCTACCGCTGATACTATATTACTGTTTCAAAAAGTAAGACCAATTTTCCATTTAAAATTTCCAGGGTTTATAGAATTTCATCTTTTTTTTTTTTTTTTTTAATTTTTTATTTTATTTATTTATTTTTTTTTTTTTAGGTTGCTGGCTATGTCCTTTGACATCTGTGTAAAAATTCACGTCAAAATAGTCATTAGTGTTTGAGTTACGCTTGGCTTTGGAAGACGCTAAAACTGATTCCGGCGATTTTTGAAATGTCTGAATGAATTGAGGAAAGAACTTGCATTCAATTTTGTTTGCGGAAACTTATAGAATGTTGCAGAAGACATTCGGTGAGCATTCCTATATAGGAAAAAAAAAAATATTTACAAGTCGTATAAACAGTTCAAAGAATGCAGAGAACGCGTTGAAGACGAAGAGCCCTCTGGTCGACCACCATGTTATTTTTTTTTTTTATTTAGTGGTATTTGTAATTTATCTGTAAGAGATTCATGCCTGGTTAAACCAGCCAATTTTTTAAGTCTATAGTTATTTTATTTAGTGATATGTGTAATCGATCAGTAAGAGATTCATACCAAGCTTTAGTTTCTTTTTACTTACAATTTGGCTAATTGCACTAGCTCTGGGTTTCACCAAAAGATTCAAAGTCCGTGAGAGACAATGCATTAAATAGAAGGTCTCTACTTCATTATTGGAAATTCCTATTTTGGCGGCCAGCCTAATAGAAATATCCAATGAGTCCAAGTTCAATATGCCAGCTAATCGCACAGAGCTAGGCAGAAAAAGAACTGTATGAGTCAGTCATTATTCGCGGCCTATTATGCAGACGTCGACAACACGACCGCTCGGAGATCGCAAATCAAAAGCCGATTGTCGTTATCTTCCACATCAGCAATTCAAAAGAAGGTCCGATCTGGCACGCTATGTGTGAAACCGAGCTTTCTGAATGGAAAGTCATTGTCCATCGCAGTATAACTCGGAATGAAAGGCCGTCCCTTTTCAGAATTGGTACGTTTGTTTCGGGTAACAACAAAAATTACGACTGTTTCGGTTACCTTGGATACCTTTTTGTGCGAATTATATATATATAAGTAATAGAATATGTAGCCTTGTCGGGTTTCTTTTTGTTATTGTTATTGTTATTATATGTGGGAATGTGTTTTACCAAAAATCAATTTTGCTTTGTTGATAAACATAAAACATAGACCACACAAATTGAAAATAAATCCTTTGAGAATTCAGTGACTTTTAACAATTTTATGGATATCAAAAAGGAAATAATACTATAATATCATCGGCAAGGTCTCTAATTGTAATCGACGGTTTTGATTTCAGACATTTCGAAAATCGCCGGAATCAGTTTTAGCGTCTCACAAAGCCAAGCGTAACTCAAACCTAATGAATATTTTGACGTGAAATTTCACACAGATCTCAGGGCCTTACAGATCTCAAGCGTTAGTATGAAATTAATTGTTCATGCAAAAACATGTTTGATTTCCAGGACAGGATGCTGTCCTGGTATGAGATCAGCTGTAAAATTGCTCGCTCAGTTCCCCGACTCGTGTCTCAGTGGCAAAGCGCTTGCTGGGGAACATATGGACTGAGGTTCCATCCGCTAGCGAACACTGTTGAACCGGATTGTGAACTCAGATAGGTGTGCTTTTTGTAGGACAGAGAAAATGAATAAGATCCATAAGATATCTGTTTGCTCGGAACTGAACTCTTAACTTTTAACAAAATGGTGATGCGTGCACTCTTTGGTGGAGGGCCAGAGAAAACATGTCCTGATCATCCGGATTTTTAATTAGGGTGCTTCTAGTTTTTTTTTAAATTTTTATCCTTAGAATACTATTTAACTTGTTTTTAAAACCTTTGGATCGTTTTTGTTTATAGTGTCTGGTCTTTTCCCTTTGTTTATTTGTTCTTTTTCAATTCCTTTTATTAGCTCACACTCTCCCTATATATATCTTGTTCAAATTTTCAATCGTTCATAAAATAATTTTTACTCATCCACTCGAGTTCAAATGCATTTTTTTAAACTTGTAGTGGAAGACACTGGATGTCAATACAGTTTTTTTCAAATATTAATTCAGTCATTAAATTAAATTAATTAATTTTTAGTTTTTTTTAGATTTTAGTTGCATATATCTACCAATAGATGGCGCCAGATAAACTTAAAAAAAATGAATCAAAATTATTTATAAAGGAATTTCTGCAATAGAGTGAAAAAAAAAGTAGGAATTAACTTAATTTTTTTATTTTTTATTACTTGTTGTTTTCTACGGCAAGTGGCCAAATGTGTATGGATTGAGTTCCGATAAAGCCATGGGTAACAACAACAAGCAATATAATGCATGCAATTTCTCGACTTATTGATGCTCAGCCAATAAAGATTGAAGCTGCCATTTGCGATTGAAGATTGTTCAATGTCATATCTTTATGAATGACGGAGAAAGCTTCCAGTTAAACCTCGTCCAAATACAATGCAAATTAATAATACAATCCAGTGCACATTAAAGTCTTCACATTAAAATTCAAAAACAACAATTCGCCCTTTTCTTTCTCTCCCCCGTCTAGTGCGCTCTGACGCACGGTACCATAGGTTTCGGGTTCGAGTCCCGGCGGTGAGAAGAGTTTTTGTAGTGGTTCTGAATCCACTTTAAACTGTAGATCCCTGTCTGGTTAGCCCAAAGTGTGCACAAGATGATCGTAGAGCGACAAACCAAACCAAAGCAGATTGTTTTTTTCTAAAAATGCGCCAGCTCACACTGCATTGATTCTTCGTGATCTTTTCGCCAGAAATGAAACCCATATAGTTCCACAACCACCGTATTCCCCCATGCGACTTCTGGCTATTCCTAAACTCAAAAGACCACCCCGGGGACACCGTTTTGAGTCGAATGAAGAGATTCAACATGAATCAGCGCGCTTTGAAGGCCATCCTTGCCGATGACTTTTTAGCATGCATTGAGGATTGGAAAAAAGTTGGCGTAAGTGCATTGTGTCCGGCGGGAGATTTTTGAAGGCGATGAAGTAAATTTGGAAGAATAAATAAAGAGTTTTTGAAAAAAAGTAATTGTAATTGCCATAAATTTTACTTTTATTGCACAGTAGTATCTTTCTGAATGACAGAGGAAGCTTCAAGTTAAACCTCGTCGAAATACAATGCAAAGGTGTGGCCATTAAATCGAATTCAAACGAAATGACTCTTTTAAAAATTAGCTGAATTAATTGCTTCTTTTGAACAAGTGCCGATCCTGTTATTTATGCCACCGCGCCTCTGCGAGTGAAAGCAACAACAAAAACTTATCGATGAAAGGATAATAACGCTGAAAATATGAATGATTTTTAGGTTAATGTGAGTCATTTAAAATGAATTGTTTCAAAACTTGTATTTGTTACATAATTTTATCGGAGAACCGGATATTTTACAAGTTGATGTCAAAAACTTAAATTCACATAACAGCCTTGGCGTTGTATTACATAAAAATTGTAATACAGTAGAACCTCTGTAAGTCGAACTTCAAAGGAGACGCCAAATAATTCGAATTATAAGGTTTTCGACTCACGTGGGAGGATTATGGAGGATGGAGGATTTCGACTTACGTGGAGGATTTCGGAGGGAGGATTGAGATGGAGAATTTCGATGCGAGAATTATGGAGGATTTCGACTTACGTGGATTTTGTAAAGAAATATTCGACTTGTAGAAGTCTAGAATCTTTCTCACTTATTTTGAGTTAGAGAGGTAAAATAAATAAAAATTCAAGTTACAGAGGTAATAAACATGCTTATTTGCAACTTAAAAGTTACACTCATGTCCATCAATTAAGGATAATGAAGTTCAGGCAAAGAAAGAGACAGAAGCAAAACTTATTTGTAAAGTCTTTATTAAACAAAAGGTAAAGAGCAAAAAAAGATGCTATATGTTTGACATAATTAATAAAAATTGCGATTTTTACTCCCTGGAGCAAATTTCAAAAAGAACCTATTTACAAAAACAGTATAACATGGTTAGTATGATGGTTAATATGGAGTATGTCTCCCGGACGATGCAATACAGGCCTTACAACGCCTAGGCATGTTGAGCATCAAATTATCAATCTGATCATGGGGAATATTACACCACTCATCAAGCAATGCCCTCCGAAGTTCCGGTTGACAGGTGGGAGGGGGTTGACGGGCTGCAATTCGTCGGCCAAGCATATCCCACACATGCTCTATTGGATTCAAGTCCGGTGAGTATGCTGGCCAATCCATACGGGTGATATCCTCCAATTGAAGGCATTCGTCTACAATGTTTGCATGGTGAGGACGGGCGTTGTCATCCATAAACAGAAATTCAGCACCCAAGGCGCCCCAAAACAAACGTACATGTTGTTCCAGGATGACATCCCGATAAATGTGGCCTGTCATCGTTACACTCTGAACATGCAGGTCAGTTCTGGAACCAAGAATAATTCCTCCCCAAACGAGCCATCCTGCACCACCGTAACGGTGTCGTTCAATGGTGTTCTCTTGGTGGTAACGGGTACCTGGCGCTCTCCATATGAAAGTCCGGCGAGAATCAGACTGCAAACTAAACTTGGACTCGTCGGAAAACATCACACCAGACCACTGTTGCGGTGTCTACAATGCATGTTCTCTACTCCAGGTTAATCGCAGGCGACAGTGAGTTGCGGTAAGTGGAACACATCTGACAGGCCTACGAGCATATAGACCAATGTGCTCTAAGCGTCTGTACACGGTCTGCCTTGAAACTGTCGTACCGGTAGCTGAAGAGAGCTGACGAGACAGATCTGATGCTGTGCTCCGTCTGTTTCTTTTGGCAGTAACTGCTAAATACTGGTCCTCGTTCGGCGTTGTAACTCGGGGGCGACCTGTGCTGTAACATCTACTCACATTATCATCATCTTGGAATCGTTGCCAAAGCCTGGAGATGACACTCTGGGCGATTCAAGTTCCTCGGATACTTCCAGCTGGGCACGTCCATTCCAGTCGTCCGATAATTCTACTACGTAAAAAAATCCTCCAAATGTTTCTTTTATGCCATGACTATGCTGTTATTGCACTGAAAGGCTTTTAAAGCGCTTGTGAACAATTTTGCTTCTTTGCCACCATTCCTTATATACCCCTCTCTTACACTCTCTTCATTGTGACGTACTATCCGCGCCATCTGGTGGTTTCCTGTAATTTGCATATTCTTCTTCAAGATGTGTGTGATAATTCTACAGGTGAAATTTTTATTTTAGAGTTCAATTTCTGTGTGATTCTGAATTATCCTTAATTTATGGACATGAGTGTATATTATGTACTACAATAAAAAATTAAAATAATTCCGAAACAGCCTTAAAGGTATCGAGTTGTAAAATCAAACATTGCTAATGTTCGAGATACAGAGGTGCAATTTATTATTTTTTTTTTTCGAGCTACGGTGGGAAAATATATACCAAAATGGCTTGTGGGGATTGACTAATTATTTCGACATAAAGAGGATTAAAATTTCGAGTCATGGAGGTTTTTGGGGTTCGAAGGAAGGGAAAAAATTTGTTCGAGTTGTTGAGGTTTTTCGACTTAAAGAGGTTCGACTTAAGGAAGTTCTACTGTAGTATATTTCTTAATAAATTATAGTTTAAAAACACCAAAAAACAAGCTTTTAGAGTTCATCAAACTAAAAAGTAAAAAATAATTGTTAACATAAGAATAAAATGACTGATGAGAAAATCAATGTCACTGTTATAAAAGCGTGGGGGCTCGATATCAATCGTTATAATTTTTCACTAGTTTCATTCCGAAATGCAGAGTTAGTTTAAAAATGCCATATAAAGCACCCCTCGCTTTTAAAACAGTGACATTGATTTTCATCAGTCATTTTATTCTTATTTTTTACTTTTTAGTTTGATTAACTCAAAAGCGTGTTTTTTAAACTATAATATTTAGACGAGTACGGACTGGAACTCTAGTTCTTACATTAATTTAATTGTGAGTAAAACAAAGGTTAAATGCAAATAAGTCGAGCCAGCCAGGATTCGAACAGGGAATCTCCTGATCCGTAATTAGGCGCGTTATCCGTTGTGCCACGTAGGTTTGAATGTCTTAAGTACTTTCATTCTACATGGGTTAAATTGCTCTTCATAAGTTAAAATAAATCCTGGCGATCCTAATCATGATGAGATAATAAACTTATCAGAATATTTTAGTGTCGTCGGTCCTTGATAAGTCTACAACGTTTAAATTAAATCTGATTGCTTAAAGTAGGGGCAAAATCGAGCCCAAAGAGTCAGTTACAAACAAACATACAGGTGAAACTAATAAAAGCGTATTAAAATGACAGCACAGTGACACACCAAACCCAATCAAATCAAAATAAAACATCGCTATTACTTATGCTATCGATTAGGAATGATACATTTTTCGATCGTGCGTCAAATGTTTACTTTGTATCTGACCAGATCGCATGAGTTGCGGGACACAGCAACACGAAATCGATTAATACGGGAGGAGAGGTCTCCTGATCAAACAAAAACAGTGCGTCCATCCCACACGGATTTCGTGATTGATCTTGGCCTTGGATCGAGAAGGGGGCGGCGGCTCCAAGGACTTATCGGGATCTAATTTTTCAATTTCTTTGTCAACGTTCGATCAGACCGACCCCACCACCACAAACACATGCTTACACAGCTCTGTTTGATGTAGAAAACTCCATCAACACGGATATCTTAATTTGATTTGTTCAGCAGCTTACATCCATGCTTATATGCCAGCACATTTAACATTTTTCAATTCCTTCTATTAGCTCACACTCTCCTCTATATATCTCGTCCACATTTTCAACCGTTCATGAAATGATTCATCCACTCACGTGCAAATACTTTTTTTGTAACTTGTAGTGGATGACACTGAATGTGAATACAGTTTTTTTCAAATATTAATTCATTCATTAAATTTAATTAACCAATTTTAGGTTTGTTTTTAGATTTAAGTTGCCTATATCTACCAATAGACGGCGCCAGATAAACTTAAAAAAAAAAATTAAGGAAAATTATTTATAAAAAGGACTTTCTGCAATAGAGTGAAAAGAAAAAAGTAGGAATTGACTTAAATTTTATATATATATATATATTACTAGTTTTTCTTTTTAATGCAGCTGGCAAACACTTAGACAGTTGTCTTTTTATGCCTTAAGTGCGTGTAGCTTGAAGATAAGCTACGGACGCGGAGTAACACTGCATCCGCAACGCTCCACGATCCTGTTAGACAGGGACCTACAAACATTCATGGCATAGCCGATTCTCGAACCGAAACCTGTGGTACCGAGAGCTCGGCTATCAGGCCCTAGTCCTGTTTAACATGCCATTGTATAATGGTTGCGCGATCAGAGAGATGTCTAATGGCTGTAAATTTATGGTGTGGTTTTATCTATAATGTTTAAACTCGTGCTTATATGCCGAGTGGCTAGAACTCTGGCGCTCGTTACCACAGGTTTCGGGTTTGAGTCCCGGCGGGCCATGGATGTTTGTAGTGGTTCGGAATCCCTCTTTAAATAGTAGGTCCCGGTCCCAGTCCTAGGTCCCGGCCAATATTGTGGAGCGTTGCGGGGGGTAGTATTACTAAATATATATATTGAGATATATATATTGTAAGTCAATTTAGAGTACAAGGATATCTTCAAAATGAGTACGAATACTACGCTTTTAAAATTGTAAAAATAATTTGCTATTCAAAAACTGCTTTTACACATATAAGAATTCAATAAAAGTCATTGAGTTTATGCTATATATTCTGCTAAATCCATTGATAAAGATCATAGAGCTTACAATTACAGAAAACAGTCAGAAGTCGAGTGTTGGTTTAAAAAAATAGGGCCGGATTCAAGACAGGCACTCACAAACAGGGCCGGATTTAGATGAAAAGAGGCCCTAGGCTATTCCACTTAGAGGCCCTTTCACCTCACATTTTTAAGTTCGTAAATTACATGAGAGATAATCAAATACATCATTGATATATATCCATATGTTAAATGAAACATGTTGGGATGGGTACTAATCTTTGTAAAAAATGTGACACAAAAAAAAACATTATTTTGGAATATTTATTTGGACATTTATTCTCAGCACCCTATATAGTACCAATAACTCATCAAACATAACACACAACATTTACAAAAGAAACAAAATCCAAATAATAAAAATCTTTGCCCACGAAAATAAAATATACAATAAAAATTATCCTATTTTCTATCAAATAACTGAACGTGTGAACTCTGCTTTGGTGCAATCTAGTCTATACAAACGAACAGACCCAATGAGCCGAACGCGTTGATCTTAACCAATACATTTTTATGTTTGTTTATGAGTCATGTGTGTAGAATTTCTCCTTATTTTCGATTCAGCGTTTGAGTTTTTACTGTTTTTAGGACAGCGTCATTCTAACTTTGCTAAAAATTTGAATGTAGGCCCTGATCTTGAGGCCCTAGGCTGAAGCCTAGTTAGCTTATAGGAAAATCCGGCCCATCTCACAAATCTGAGTCAGGTGATTCACCATTCCTGATTTAGGATATTAACAGAATCCACTTTTCGAAAGTTTTTGGCATTAAAGAAAAACAGGTAAATGACCTTTAAAAAATATCTGTGGTCTATTTTTTATTTCGGATAGAATCATCAAAGGTTAAACAATTTCCGCATTCACCATCAACAAGATAATAAAAGCAAAGAGCGAAATTCCTACCATTTTGACTTTGAGGACCTTTTAATTCACGTGATCCAATTATGTATTTATTTATTTAGATCAGCTAGCTGGGAGTCTTTTTCCCATGGTACATTCTACCCCGTCTTCAAGTTCGTTCGTGAACCAATTATATCGCCGCATTCCACGGCTTTGTTGATTTGAGCCGAGTTGCTAAAGAAAGCACATCGGAGTCTGCCCTCAGAAGACCTCGTCTGGCATTAAGTGGACATGCGTGCTACAAATACCCGGTTCTTCAGGACCCATTCAGTTCTGGAAGATGTTTGTGTGAAAATGTTCCAGTTTTGCAGCGACACCAATTTTGTGAATTGAATTTTCAAACTTTAATAAGATTTTTAAAAGGAAGGTCAGGGTTTTTTTTTTTTTTTTTTTTTCTTTCTCGAAAATTAGGAAACCGCCATTTTCTGCCTATAGTCCGTTGGGGCATATAATCCGAAAGAGTACTTTTAGACCTGAAACAAGCAATATAAAAAAGTTAAAGTCAATTCCTGCTTTTTTTTTTTTTTTCACTCTATTGCAGAAAGTCCTTTAAAAATAATTTTCATTCATTTTTTTATCTGGCGCCATCTATTGGTAGATATATGCAACTTAAATCTAAAAAAAAAAAAATTAATTAATTAAATTTAATGAATGAATTAATATTTTGAAAAAACTGTATTAACATCCAATGCCCTCCACTACGAGTTAAAAAAAAAATGTATTTGAAGTTGAGTGGATGAATAAAAAGTATTTTAAGAACGATTGAAAATTGAACAAAATATATATAGGGAGAGTGTGAGCTAATAGAAGGAATTGAAAAAAAAAAAAAAAAAAAATATCTCATATAATTTTCAACTGCAGAGGATATGTTTTGAGGAATATTTTACAGTCTTAAAAAGCAATTTTGATGCCTTAAATCACAAGCCATTAAAAAAAAAATTTTTATTAATGCCGTACAATTATATGACAAAAAAAAATTACATAGATTCCATAAAAATGTAACATATAAAAATTATATTTATGTCATAAAAACATATATAAAAATTATATTCATGCCATAAAAGCATACACCATATAAAAATTTGAGGTCATAAAAGTATTTGCCATATAAAAAAATTACATGGATGCCACCATATAATAAAAATATATGGATGTCATAAAAACGTATTCTTTAAAAATTATATTCATACCATAAAAACATATGGCATATAAAAAAATTATTGAAGCCATAAAACTTCTACCATATAAAAATTATATTGATGTTATACATTGGCCTTTACCTATGACAAATTTGAAGGCTCCAAGTAGAAAACTGCGAATAAGTATTAGCTTTCATTGATCAAGACTATTTTCTGTAACAATCAAATATCTGAATTCGCTGTGGAGTTTCCGTACAAAAGGTGTTCTTTTCGAACCCTGATAACTGATGCAAAACAGAAAGTTTCCCTGACTATGCCACGAATGAGCACCCTAAATCTACAGGCTGGAAAACCCTTTGCATTTGAGGTGAGGGGAAGTTGCAAACGTCTAAGATACCTTCTTTGAAAGTATGCATCCGACATTGCAGTGGCAGTATAGGCTATATTCTATTTAATGTTGCAACTACTAGACACATGTCGTCTCAGTGATAGATGACTTCGAGTTAAAGTGTCTAGCTTTTGTAAATATTAATTATTTTAATTACTCTCCACAGGGCCGGATTTAGATGAAAAGAGGCCCTAGGCTATTCCACTTAGGAGGCCCTTTCACCTCCCATTTTTAAGTTTGTATATTACACGAGAGAAATTATCATTACTGGGATATATATTTTGTTCTAATGCAGCTGGCAAACACTTAGACAGCTTGGTCTTGATGCCTTAAGGCAAGCGCTGCACAGATGTTACTCACTTTGCATTACCCTGGAGGCGCGTGTAACTTGAAGATAAGCCACGGACGCGAAGTAACAATGCCCCCAAAAGGCTCTACGATCCTATTAGGACCGGACCTACGTTTTAGAGTGGATTCCGAACCACTACAAGCATCCATTGCCCCGCCGGGACTCGAACCCGAAACCTGAGGCACCGAGCTCCAAAGCGCTAGCCACTCGGCCATTCAGGTCCTCACTGTGATATATATCAATATGGAATATTGTTACAAAATTTTTTTTTAATAGCCTATAAACACTTCACTAAAGTATTGAACCTACTGGCAAAAGGCGAGAATCGAATGATCGTGTAAGCAATCCTAAAATAAGAATCTTTTCTAATAACATTAACACGTATTTTATATTATCGAAGTAATGCGAATATAACCGAACGTCGGGATATCAATAGGTCTGTTCCAGTCTACACCAATCCGCACTTTATTTATGCAAGAACAAACCAGAGCTCAGTAGCAGAAGACACGTCCATATTTGCCATAGCAATCAGTGAACGTTTGGTGCAATCTAGTATATGCAAACGAACAGACCCAATGAGCCGAACGCGTTGATCTTAACCACTACATTCTTATGTTTGTTTATTATTCATATGTGTAGAATTTCTCCTTATTTTCGATTCAGTGTTTTAGTGTTTTTAGAATAGTGTCATTCTAATTTTGCTAACAATTTGAATGTAGGCCCGTCTTGATCTTGAGGCCCCAGGCATATCATAGGCCCTATCATAGCCTAGTTAGCCTATAGGAAAATCCGGACCTGACTCCCCCCTCCTACATCTACTTTACTGCATGTACCTATTTTCTGAAAATGCTCAATGGCTATAGCCTTAAAAAAAAAACCCACATCGTCCAACCACTAACTCATTGATCAACGACCTTCTGTTGTGTTCAGTGATTGGGACAGACGATATATGGATCCCCCTTACCTTCC
Organism: Caerostris extrusa; assembly: GCA_021605095.1. NCBI lineage: Eukaryota > Metazoa > Arthropoda > Arachnida > Araneae > Araneidae > Caerostris > Caerostris extrusa. The sequence continues at coordinate 86,870 of BPLR01000370.1, read as the reverse complement.
CCTACCTTCCTTCAGAATCGTTTGCACCGCACACACACACGCATACACAAAATAAAAAAACTAACAAGCTGGCAATCACAGAAATAAATATGCTGGCAACGGACTCTGCTCCTCAAAAAACAGAATGCTCTAAAAAGCAAACATACAGTATACCTTTTTAACAAATGAACAAAATACACCCCGCTGCTAGAGAAAATAATTGAGGGCTGATGAACAAGGGGGAGGGGGGTGCAATCTCCTTAAAAAGGCGTGAGACTTCAAAGATCACGTACAACTCTTTTTCATCTCCCCCCTTCACCACTTCTGGTAAAAGACGAAATAAACAAACAAACAGCGCATACAACAAACTGCTTTGGCTGCCGTATTTGGTCTACGCCGTAGGTCAACAAAAACTCGAGGTCGTCCCAGAGGTGGGTTGCCAACCCCGCTTCACTATTTTTCCAAGCTTTTTTTTTTTTTTTTTTATCGTTTGGTAAAAAAGAAAATTAAAAAAACTGTCTTCTTTTTTTTTCTCTTTTAATTTTTGGACATGCTTTTTTTTTTTTTTTTTTTTTCCACCTTATGCTGTAATTCTAATTCAGTGTTATTATTATTATTTTTTTTAATTTTTGTTTAATTTTATTGGGCAGTCGTGTTGCAGTGCAGCTTTTAGTTGGCGTAAATGAGAAATAATTCCGCTTTTATATGCATGATTTATCGCGCGCGTGTTAAGCTCAATGGATACGACAGTAGTTATCAAAATTTGAGCTAGGAATATGTGTTTATGAGTTTCGAGTGATTTTTACTAGAACGTGCTCTTATTGCTATTATTATTACCCCTCCCTCCTTTTTTTTAATACTTTTCAACATAGTATCATAAATATACATTTTATAGCACTTATTTTATAGGAAGGCACTTTTTCAATTCGTTCTATTAGTTCACACTCTCCTATATATATCTTGTTCACATTTTCAATCGTTCATAAAATACTTTTTATTCCTCCACTCACTTTCAAATACATTTTTCTTAAACATATAGTGGATGACACAGGATGCCAATACAATTTTTTCAAATATTCATTCATTCATTAATTTAATTTAATTAATTTTAGTTTTTTTAGATTTAAGTTACATATATCTACCAATTGATGGCGCCAGATAAGCTTATAAAATGAATGAAAATTATTTACAAAGGACTTTCTGCAATAGAATGAAAAAAAAAGTAAAAAAGGAATTGACTTTAAAATTTTTTTTTATATTACTTTGTTTTAAATTTCATTTTACTAAATTTAAAGCAGGGGTCTGATGGCCTAAATGACATGGGGTCTGGAGCTCGGTGCAACAGGTTTCGGGTTCGAATCCCAGAGGGGCCACGGATGTTTATAGTGTGCTTGGAATCCACTTTCATTAGGTCCCAGTCTAATATGACCGCTGGACTTAGATTTGACAACCAGAGCCCAGATGAATGGAGGCCTAAGCTATTCCCCTGATGAGGCCCTTTCACCTCCCATTTTTAAGTTTATAAATTACATAAGAGATAATAAAATACATCATTACCGTGATATATGTTAAATGAAACATGTTGTGATGGTTACTAATCCTTATAAAAAATGTGGCACGGATAATAAATAAATAAAAAAAGAAAGTCGAGAACACTTATTTGGACATTTATTCTCAGCACCGTACATAGTACTTCTAAGAATAATTAATCAAACATAACACACACCATTTACAAAGAAACAAAATTCAAATCATAAAAATCTTTGACTGCGAAAATAAAATATGCAATAAAAATCATCCTATTTTCTATCCAATTAAATAAAATATATTCAATACATTGAAGATTAAAGCAAATTCACCTCAGATAAATTTACTTCATTATAATTCGCATTTAAAGTTTAAGTATGCATTATTATGAATTTTAAGTTTTAAACTAATTCAAAAATTGAACTTTATTCAAATAAAAAATCCAGATCGTAAATATATATATCTATCAAATTGAATACGAATATAACCGAACGTCGGGATATCAATAGGTCTGTTCGTTTGTCGACACCAATCTGAACTTTATTAATGCAAGAAGAAACCAGAGCTCAGTAGCACAAGGCACGTCACTATTTGCCATAGCAATCAGTGAACGTATGAACTATAGTTTGGTGCAATCTAGTCAATACAAACGGACAGACCCAATGAGCCGAACGCTTTGATCTTAACCAATGCATTTTTATGCATGTTTATGAGTCATATGTGTAGAATGTCTCCTTATTTTCGATTCAGTGTTTACTGTTTTTAGAATGGAGTCATTCTCATTTTGCTAACAATTGGAATGTGAACCCCACTTGATATTGAGGCCCTAGGCTGAAGCCAAGTTAGCGTATAGGAAAATCCTGCCCTTCTCACAACCCTACCTTGTAAAAAGAAGCCTTGGCCCATCCTGGGTCCAGGGAGAAACACAGACGAGCATATTGGCACTATTGCTTAATCGGAAAGATTTTCACAAAATCTGAAACCTATTCATTCTATAGCCTTGTGGTCGACGCGAGATGCATACCGTATCGCAACCAAGTTTCCCGTTTTCAAAAGCAGTGAGAATTAGGCCTAAGGGTAGGCCAAAAAAAAAAAAAGAAAACAATTTTTTAATACCGACTCCTGAGAATTTTCCGTAATTTTAAACTGTGATGTTTACAAAAATGGATTTAGAATGCCCGTGTATAAAGCAGGGATGGGCAAACATTTTCGATCGCGTGCAAACAAATCGAAAAAAAAATAATAATAAGTTTGGCGGGCCAAGATAAATTTTTCTAACATTTTAAAAACAATATACAAGTGTTACAATTTAAATATGTTAATGATATGAATGAAATTGAGATTTCATTTTTAAAAGTCCCTTATAGTGAGGTACGAAGTGAGATGTACTGATTCTAAGAAAGCGAGGCTAAATGCTCATCTGTCAGTCCAAGTCCATTCGTCAGCTCATATTTCAAGGTCCATTCATCATTAAAAGCACAGCACTCTGAATCAACTTTACGTGTTTTAGTAGCCATTTTGGGGTTGAAATATTTTACGAATAACCCAAACAAGTACTAGCTACGCTATACTTTTAATAATTTCATCACTATTCACAATGATGCTATATGTTTGCAATCGTTCTATGCGCAATCACCAATATTAGAACTCGCTTCAAAAGAAAAAGCCGCTGGCTGGGCTTAAAATGAGCAGTCTGCCTCATGTCCGTCGATTATTGTTTTGTAGAACAAAAATAGAGAAAGTAAAAACATCATCAGTCCTTTGAAAAAAATAATATTTAATGAAAGTAGAAAAGGAGATGGATATATAATATATAAATATATATTCTTTTTAATTTGACTCGTTCCGGCAAATCAAAATTCTATCCGCGGGCCGGATAGAACCTTCCGGCGGGCCGTAGTTTGCCCATCCCTGATGTAAGGAAAGAATTCGATACATTCAAAGCCTAGAAATGTCTTCTTTGGGTCTCAAGAAGATGGCCACTACTAAGAATTTTCATTTTAATATGCGGTGTCCCGATGAGTTGCAGTGCAGCTGGTCGGCTGTGGTACAGCCTGGAATGCGTTGAATGAGCTATTTATCTTTTTTTCTTTTTTTTTTTTCTAATGATGAAGGACGCCCTATTCAACTGCCCATTACGTGAAAACAATAAAAAAAAAACAATTTTATTTCTGAAAATGATTATGTACCATTTCGATTCTAATTGTTTATTCAAAAATAGTAACAAATAGTCATTTTGAAACTAAGCTGAATAAAAACATTTTTATTTAAATGTATCATAAAAGGCAACTCACACAGAACTACTGTGCCCAAAAAATAAGACCACATTTTTTTTTTTTTCAAAAACTTTTTATTTATTCTTTCGAATTTACTTCATCGCCTTCAAAGGAATCCCCTCTGGCTTATGCACTTATGCCAACATTTTTTCCAATCCTCAATGCATGCTAAAAAGTCTTTGGACGGGATAGCCTTCAAAGCGCATGGCGATTCACGTTGAATATCTTCAGTCGACTCAAAACGGTGTCTCCGGCGTATTTTGAGTTTAGGAATAGCCAGAAGTCGTATGGTGTGAATACGGTGGTACGATGTGGGTTTAATATTTGGTGAAAAAGTCACGAAGTGAAAGTAAGTCAATTCAGTGTAAGCTGGAGCATTCAGTGTTTTCGGTACCCATCGAGATTTGAACGCGTTTGAGGCCCAAAACATTTTTAAAATGGAATTTTGAAATTAACATCAGCAGCAGGGTCTCTAATTGTAAATCGACGGTTTGCAAGCACCTAATCTTTAATTTTTTTGGACGTGAACTTCGTCGGTGGAGGTTGATGGTCGACCAGAGGGCTCTTCGTCTTCAACGCGTTCTCTCTGCCTTCTTTGAACTGTTCATACCACTTGTAAACATTTCTTTCCGATATAGAAAAAGCTCACCGATGCCTTCTGCAACATTCTATACAAAATTGAATGCAAGTTCTCTGCTCAATGAATTCAGACATTTCAAAAATTGCCGGAATCAGTTTTAGCGTCTCACAAAGCCAAACGTAACTCAATCACTGATGAATATTTTGATGTGAAATTTCACACAGATGTCAAGGACAGTACCAGCAACCTAAAAGGCAACCTAAATATATTGAAATACCTTATGCCCTTGATATTTAAATGGAAAATGGGTCTTACTTTTCGGACACATTAGTATTCATGTATTTATTTCCATATATTTGATCTTTTCAATTCCAAATTGCAACATTTTTTAATAATTTATTTATTAATAAGTATGTAACGCAATTTTAATTATGAATGGAATTTTATTTAATAATCCGAAGTGATTCTTGATGATTCACTTTTGTGTAGTTAAGTGATTCTAGTACTAACCATAGGTCATACAGGTCATTCGATTTCTAATTTTACCATCCATGGTGCTAATGATTGACCACTCATCCAATCGAAATTGCCACATCTTTTGGCATCAACAAAAATGGTTACTTTTTGGTATGTATTCCTGTATTTATTTCCATGTATTTGATCTTTGCAATTACCAAATTATAACATTTATTCAATTCCTACTATTAGTTCACACTCTCCCTATATATATTTATATATCTTGTTCAAGTTTTCAATCGTGCATAAACTACTTTTATTCATACACTCAAGTTCGAATACAGTTTTTAAACTTGTAGTGGATGACACTTGAGGTTAATACAGTTTTTTCAAATATTAATTCATTCATTAAGTTTAATTCATTAATTTTATTTTAACATGAGGGGAAGAAATTTCGCTTCTATAAGATATTTAGCAGGATCTAAAGTTAGGAATCAATACTGTAAGTGGCGCAGCGTGTAGATCGCTGGAAAAAAAAAAAAAAAAAATACCTTTTTCAGATTCTTTTTTCATTCTGGGTTCTAATCTGAGTCAAGGAGGGGACAAAATGGAAAAAAAAAAGTTTTCTTTGTTGTCCTAAGTAGGGAATTGACTTACATTTTTTTTTTATATTACTTGTTAATAATTTATTTATTAATAAGTATGAATCGCAACAATAGTTATTAAAGGACCAATCGAATCAATGCTATCAAGCACTCACCATGCTAAAAGCCTTTTATTCAACTATCCATGCGTTTACTAGCTGTTAACGATTGACCACCCATCCAACCGAAATTGCCACAATTGTTGCCATCAAAAGAAACGGTTCCATATCCGTTGAACAAGAACAGCAAGGTAAAAACCCATGTATTCACTTAACAATAATTTTATCTTTTCAATTGCCAAAATAAAGGAAATGAAAGCATTTTCCGTGATTTGGGCACGCGCTGCGGACACGCCCGGAAAATAAAAGAAAACAATTTCAAAGAATAGACCACGCGCGTGGCAACACTGCTTTGGTCTGCTGTAATAAACAAACACGGTACAGAAGTTCTTCCTCGTTCTATCTGCAGCAAATACTGGTGTACTTTTAAAGTGGTTTTATTGTACTGTAAAGATCTGGGGGGTGGACAAGAATTCGAATTGTATTTGAAATTGCTATTGTTGCTCTTTTATTCTGGTATGCACGAGTCGTTTATGAATTCGCAATTTGTAAGCATACAGAAAAAACACACACCATTTAAATGTAGACCCTAACCTATCATTAGAATAATTTTTAGGACCTATTTGTCGTCACAGCTGCAAATTTCATTCGTTTTTAAAAACGTCCATAGATTATTTTTGAATAATAAGCGTGTTTTTAAGTCATGAATAGCGGAAAATAACGTTTGCAAAATGCCGATACAGTCCTATTCCAACTATTCATTTGTTTATAGTATCAGTTGAACCATTTGTTTAAATACTACCAATAGACCAATTTTCAATTTAAAATTCCCGGGCATATGGTATTTCAATTTTTTTTTTAGATTGACATCTGCGTGAAATTTCAAGTCAAAATATTCATGAGTGCTTGAGTTGCGCTTGCATTTGTGTGACTTTAAAACTGATTCCGGCAATTTTTGAAATGTCTGAATTCATTAAGCAAAGAACTTGCGTTAAATTTTGTTTGTGGAAACGTACAGAATGTTGCAGAAGGCATTCGAATAAGGATTCCTATATCGGAAAGAAATGTTTAGAAATGGTATTAGAAGTTCAATGAAAGCAGAGAGCTCGTTGAAGACGAAGAGCGCTCTGGTCGACCTTCAACCTCAAGCGACGAAGCTCACGTCCAAAAATTAAAGATTTGGTGCTTGCAAAACTTCGATCTACAATTAGAGACCTTGCTGATGATATCGAAATTTCAAAATTCCATTTTTAAAAGATGTTTTTGGGTCTCAAGCGAGTCAAATCTTGATCGGTACCGAAAACACTGAATGCGCCAGGTCACACTGCATTGATTCTTCATGACTTTTTCACCAAAAATGAAACCCATATCGTTCCACCACCGTATTCACCTGATTTAGCATCGTGCTACTTCGTGTATGCTACTTCGTGTAAGCATCGTGTATCAGTTTTTAGCATCTCACAAAAAAAAGTGTAACTCAAACTTTCATGAATATTTTGACGTGAAATTCCACACAGATGTCGAGGACAGTGCCAGCAACCTAAAAAAAAAAAAAAATTGAAATTAAAAAAGCTACGGAATTTTAAATTGAAAATATCTTTTACTTTTTGGACACAGTAGTATATAAGAATACTACGCAAAGAACACAGAAATCAAAAAGACAACAAACGAAGATTTATTTAAAAGACTATTTTGCCCGTCAATTGCTGCTGCCAATATTTGATACATACAGATGGTATAAAAGTTGTTCTCAGGTTGTTAAAATTAATTTCCTTTGGGTTCCCTCATTTCTTTCGGGGTTTACTAATTTCCTGTTATTTTCACACACTGTCATTCTATATTTTGTACAAATTTTTGAGTTCCCTTTTGATGTAATGCAGTTTTTTGCCGTTTAACCTTTGGAATTTTATGCTTATTATTTATATGCATACATATATTAAACAAAATTAGGAGCCAGATGAAATTAAAATGTAGGAATCATGAAGTACTAAGAGAAAAATTATGTTTAGCGAATGTTATTATAAATTCTGTTAAACAAAGTGATGTTGTTTTTGAAAAATCCCTAGTCATTCGCTTTTTGATTTCTTTTCCTGTTTTTCTATTACTACTTTTAGTTTACATTGTCCCTATATGTATCTTGTTCACATTTTCAATCGTTCATTAAATACTTTTTATTTATTTAACTCAAGTTCAAATACATTTTTGAACTTGTAGTGGAGGACACTTGATGTTAATACAGTTTTTTTCAAATACTAGACTTAATTAATTAATTTCAGTTTTATTGGGGAGAAAAGAATTTCTCTTCTATAAGATATTTAGCAGAATATAGTTAGAATCAATACTGTCATTGGTGAACCGTGTAGATAGCTGGAAAATATTTCTTTTTTCATTCTGGGTTCTAGTCTCAGTCAAGGAGGGAACAAAATGAAAATGAAACATGGGAATAAATGAGTGAGAGAAATGGAAAGTGTGTCTGTGAGAGAAAAGAGAATTTCTTCTAATTTAAAAAAAATGAATGAAAATTATTTATAAAGGACTTTCTGCTGTATAATGAAAAAAAGTAGAATTGACTTTAATTTTCAATTCCTTCTATTAGCTCACACTCTCCCTATATATATCTTGTTCAAATTTTCAATCGTTAATAAATATTTTTTATTCATCCACTCATGTTCAAATACATTTTTTTTTTGAACTTATGACACTTGATTTGAATACAGTTTTTTCAAATATTAATTCAATAATTAAATTTAATTCATTAATTTTAGTTTTTTTTTTAGGTTTAAGTTACATATATCTACCAATAGATGGCACCAGATAAACTTAAAAATTGAATGAAAATTATTTATAAAAGGACTTTCTGCAATAGAGTGAAAAAAAAAAAGTAGAATTGACTTAAAAATTTTTTATATATATATTGCTTGTTCTCAACTGCAACTGAAACAACACTAAACGTAGTTCTTAAGTACCGCCAGGTGCCAACGTCTTTGGCAGAAACTCGTGCTTTTTTCCATGCCTCCCCTGCTTTCTGTGTGTCTCATTTTTGGCAGGTGCCACATTTCAAATCGCCGACATGTCTTCGTAAGCCAGGTGTGGCAATAGTAATATTCAGAAGGAGGAATCACTGATAGTGATCAGGTGCCGAGCATTGTTCTAGGAGCAGGTGAGATCAGTTGCAAATGTTCCCCCAATTTCTGTTTTTTTTTCTTCTTTTGATCTAGAGCTAGGAACTCTTCCAGATGATAAAAATAAAAAGGTTCTTATCGTAAAACAGATAGACACACTTCGTCAGACGTCAATTCAATTTTTTAAAAAGTCAGAAAGTCAGTCATTAGATAATTTTTGAAAGACTTTCTGATCTTTGATGAAAGATTAAAGCATAAAAAGCTTTGAAGTCTAGAGGATCCATAATCCAGCACTAATTTAATTAAAAAAATGCTTTAATCAATGTTTACTAATTGAGACAAGAACTTAATGCTACAAATTGAGAGACAAGAAGTTAATTCTACAAATTCATATTCATATCGCTATTGAATTGGATAGTTCTTGTGGTCATTTTGCACTTTAAGGTTCTCTTTTTTTTCTTTTTCGCACCAAATGGGATTGACAAAACTGCAGTGTTTTGCAACCGCAGCGGTAATTTTGCTTGTTTAGGGAGAACACTTGGCCAAAACTGCAAGGGATAAAATCACCAAATAAACTACAGAACTCTCATTCTTGTAATATTCTGACCAATTGCTACAAGGCTTTCCTTGTTTCCAGCCTCATAAGGTTGGTGACAAGATTTCTGTTCTTTTTTAATCCACCCTTGTAACTAGGGCTATGGAGCCCCCTACCTTGATTTTTGAGCGACTTTGGCGTGTTCTTTTCGGTCTTGCTTCACCTTTGTCACGATATTCGCTCGATTGATCGGTTGTTTCCGGGTCGTAGCATAAATCCAAGTCTCATTTCCAGTTATGATACATTTCAACTTGTCCTGATGGTCAGAAAGCATTGTTTCACACACTTCACCTGACGATGTTTTCCTTTTAGAGGTTACTGCCTTGCATGTGTGTAATGTATGATAGAAAATCCAAAATTCCCATCATGTAGTCTGACACTTGATACAAAATGTTTTACACACATTGTCCACTTGTCATAGAGTCTACTTATTTCAGAAATTAGAGAACACACCGGATGTCTCCAATGGATTTGAATCTCTGTTCTCTATTTGCAAACATTGCTATTGGGCAATGTGTGCAGTGGATTCGAACCTATGTCCTCCCGTATGCTAACAGGATAGGGGTTTCCTAACCACTTCCAAGTTAACTAACTATAGCTATCAAGACTATTTCCTTATTTGTGTTTTCCCCTTATGTATGCTGCGAATATGAGGAAAACACATTGGCTTTAGGAAGAATTTATAGAAGTAGTTACGTGTCGTAATATTCACAAAAACATTATGGTCATTTATATCTGTTTTTAATCTTTATTGTAAATATTCATTCTATTTTGTTACACAGAGACTCTGTGTACGTTACTGTGTTTTTTACGTTAACTTCCATTCATCAGTGTCATATTGCATCTAGTTAAAATAGCTATTATATTTTCACGTTAACTATTTCCATTCATCAGAGCGCTATTATAGTTATGTTTTTCACTTAAACAATGCAATAACCACTAATATAATTACTAATAATTTAATAGCATGCAATATCATTGATTGACTGATTATTTCTAATAATCAGTGTGATTGTTGGAGATTTTGTTTGATTATTTTGTGTATTAAATCAGTGTGATTATTTTGATTATTTCCGATAATCAATGTGATATTGCATGTTATTAAAATATTATAAAAATAAAGTTACAGTAGAAATTACCTCGGAATAATAGTTTTGTTTAGAGAACAGACTTATCAAAGCTCGAAAACATTATTTCAAATTCACAACAGGCATTTCTCAGTTCAGCTGTTTTTAAAAGGAGGGTGTTAATGAGCGAGATGTGTGTCGAAGTGGAGAAAAAATTGAACCCGCATTCTTCACCTTCACGTGAAAAATACTGATTTCAATTTTCATCACAAACTGCTAAAACTCTATTTAAAGTATTAAAAATTAATTAAATTTAATTAATATTTGAAAATAACTATATTAACATCTAGTGTCATCCACTGCAAGTTAAAAAAAAAAAATGTACTTGAACTCGAGTGGATGAATAAAAAAGTGTTTTTATGAACGATTGAAAATTTGTACAAGAATTATATAGGAGAGTATGAACTAATAAAAGGAATTGAAAAAAAATGTATTTGAATTTGAGTGGAGGAATAAAAGTATTTTGTATTTTGTTATAAAATTGGAAATTTTTCTTTATCTTAATATAAATTTATATATCAAGATATATAAATATATATAGGAGAGTGTCAACTAATAGAAGTAATTGAATAAAGTTACAGGAGAAATTGCCTCGGAATAATAGTTTTGTTTGAGAACAAAATGATCAAAACTTGAAAACATTATTTCAAATTCACAACAAGGATTCCCAGTTCAGCTGTTGTTAAAAAACAGAGTGTTAATGAGAGAAATGTGTTCGAATAGAAGCATCTGCCGATCTCAAGGAAGGAAGGAAGAAAGATAGCGAGAGAAAACAAACAGCCATTTCTTTTCTCTGATGCCACCTGAGTTTAATAATTCTTATCCCAAGCTGTTCTTTTTCGACCACTGTTTTGATCTGCACAGCCATTCGTGATGCCACACAATAAATAAATAAAAAAAAAAAAACGATATCATTTTTTAAAAACTGAAACAATGGCAAAAGGCGTGGTGAGAATAAATTGAAGTTTGGAGATGAACTAAGAAAAATTTTGAATCGTAAGTTTAATGGCTTTGAAACGATTTAAGAAAGTCGCTATTTAAATGTTCATTTTTAATAATATCACGATTGCCTTCTAACTAATAATATAATAATTACTTCTTACATTACTTGCTAATAATAAATGCCTAATTAAAGTTCTGTCATTTTTTTTTTTTTAAGTGCTGTTATTCAGGAAATTCTCGTATTCATCGTGGAGTAAATTTACTCAAAAAGGTTTTAGTGATAATTCAAGTTTGATTATGTAAAAAAAAACCTTAATGTATACATTTACATCAGTGGAATTAAACTTTTAAGAAATGAAAGTTGAAAACTAACAACTGATTAAAGGAATACTACTGTGACCAAAAAGTAACACCCATTTTCAATGTAAAATTCCCGGGACTTAAGGAATTTCAATTTTTTTTTACTTTTTAGGTTGCTGGCACTGTCTTTGACATCTGTGTAAAAATGGACGTTAAAATATTCATGAGTGTTTGAGTGACGCTTGCCTTTGTGAGACGCTCAAACGGATTTCGGCGATTTTTTGAAATGTCTGAATTCGTTGAGCAAAGAACTTGCATTCAATTGTGTTTGCGGAAACGTATAGAATGTTGCAGAAGGCATTCGGGGAGCATTCCTATATCGGAAAGAAATGTTTACAAGTGGTATAAGCAGTTCAAAGAAGGCAGAGAACGAGTTGAAGAAGAAGAACCCTCTGGTCGACCCTCCACCTCAACCGACGAGGCTCTCGTCCCAAAAATTAAAGATTGGGTGCTTGCAAACCATCCATTTACAATTAGGGATCTTGCTGCTGATGTTGGAATTTCGAAAGGATCGGTTCATTCCATTTTGGGCCTCAAACGTCCAATCGCGATGGGTACCGAAAACACTGAATGCTCAAAGCGCCAGAGCTCTAATCACTCAGCCATCAGGCACCAAAGTGTGATTATTAGTAATTTTAAATTATTTATTATTAATTAATGATATAATTAATTAAATCAATATAATTTATAAGTAAATAATTAAATTAAGAACTCCTTAAATTTTTTTATTATTACTTTTTGTCAAAATATCTTCAGATTTTAAGACAGGGTTTTTTTTTTTTTTTTTAAAGGGAAGGATTATCAACCCTACGCCTAACACTCTACAGTCACATTAAACTGGGACCTACGGTTTAAAGTGGATTCCAAACCACTACAAACATCCAGGACACCGCCGAGACTCGAACATGAAACCTGTGGCATCGAGCCCAGACACTCGGCCATCATTAATAACATTCATTACATGGGATTTTTTTCCTGTAAACACTGTATAATTTAAGAATTTCATTTTTAGGATTATAATTGAACAGATTTTTACCATATTGGTATCAATCACTCAAAAGAACAAAAAAAAAAAAAAAAAAAAAAAAATTCTTTTTTCGACATTCTGTCAGCTCTCTATTCCCCAATCTAGCTTTTTCTTCCTTGGCGTCTGCATTAATATCGAAAAGAAAGAAACCAGGTGTTTTAAAACACAAGTCATACAAAAATATCAATTTTTGTCTGCACTGAATTTCATATACAGTAATTACTTTCTTGGGGGTTTTGTAAAAATTATGCATTTCACTACAGTAGTGTATATTATATAATTTTTACATCCGCCCTTTTCTATAGAAGGATATCAACAGTTTGCCGATAGATGGCAGCAGGCAAAACTATTTCGAAGGGAGTCTACGGACCCCTACTTAGACTTAGGGGTCTAAGGAGGGGTAAGGACCCCCCCTCCGTTCTTTTGTAGAAGATTCTCCTTTTTTCTTCCCCGGCCCCTCTTTTCATTTGGTCATGACCAAAAAATGTATTGTTTTTATATAGAATTTAAAAAAAAAGAATAAATAAATTTTATTTTTATCATATTTCATTTTCATCTCTTTTGAAAATGTATGTTCCTTCCTTGTTAATTTGTGATAGAGAATTCATAAATCTTAAAATCTTATTAATATCTTAAAATTCCAGAAAAAAAAATTGTTTTTCTTATATATTTTTACTAATTTTTAATTTCTAGTGAATAAAGAACAGATAAACATTTTCATATTTGATTCATCTTAGTTTAATGCTTGTTCTAATCAGATAAAATACAACAAAAAAAAAAAAATTATAATTTGAAATTAAATAAAAATTTAATTTTAGTAAATTAAAACTCTTTGTAGCGTGTCGTAAATAATACCATATAATAGCGGATATAATTTTTAATTTGCTTGTCCGAGGCAAAATAAAGGAAATATATATTTATTATATATCCATCTATCTCCTTTTCTACTTTGATTAAATATTATTATTTTTTTTTTTTTTTTCAAAGGACTGATGATCTTTTTAATTTCTCTATTTTTGTTCTACAAAACATAAAATTGACGGAAATCATTATCAAAAGTAAGTTTCCCAAATTTAATATCTCACACCCAGAAAATATGTGCTATGTTTGCTTCATTTCATAAACGTGAACAAGTGTTTTCAACTATGAACCTTAGAAACAATTATTTCGGAAGTAGACTGACAGATGAGCATTTAGTCTTAGAATCAGTCCATCTCACTTCGAACCTCAACTATAAGGGACTTTTAAAAAAATGAAATCGCAATTTCATTCATCACATTAACATATTTGTATTGTAATACTTATACATTGTTCTTAAAATATTACAAAAATTTATCTTGGCCCGCCAAATTTTTTTTTCCGACTTTTGGCCCGCGACCAAAAAAAGTTTACCCATGCCTGATATATATTATATGTATATAAAATATATTGTAAAAAAATATAATAATAAATATATTTGTAATTATATATAGCAAAATATATTATATTTCTATATTACACAAATCTGAATATTTTAGAAACAAACCTCACGAGAAAATTCCGAATAAAATAAAATCTGTAAAAATCCAATAAATGAATGTCAAGGACAGTGCCAACAACCTAAAAAAGAAAAGAAAAAAAAAATTGAAATTCCATATGCATGGAAATTTAAATTGAAAGTTGGTCTTACTTTTTGGACAATGTTGTATATCTGTGCTTCTGTTCTGATAATAAATGAAAAAAATTATAATAAAATTTTCATTTTCTTATTATTTCCTTTTATCCATGATTTATGATAACCATTTAAAAATATTAATGGTTGTTTAAAATTGGTTGTTATTATGTTGGTTTAAAAAAAACAGTAATTTTATATTACTATTTTTAAAATGTTTTTTTTTTTTTTTTTGTTGAAAGTGTAAAATCTGGTATTTAAATGTATTACTTCTACTGTTAATGGAAAAAAAAAAATATTGTAATTTGAGGATTTCTATGTTACACAAATCTATATTTTAGAACATGAGAAAATAGAATATTTTAGAACATGAAAAAATTCCGGAAAATAAATAAAATCTGTAAAAATCTAATAAACGAATTAAACATTGCCCTGGGGAGGAGGGGGGTTAAAAAATAATAACAAAGATTCTGCCTAAAGATCGAAAAAAAGATTCGTCTTCTCGTTCGTTCGTTAAAGAAGTTTTCCCAGTTAAAGCAACCAGCTGTTTCAACCGGAACCGGAAGCTATCTAGTCTCTGAGATGGTGGCAAAAAGGGGTCCGATCCCTTAACTTCCACTCCTGGGGTGGAGGAACCCTGAAGATGAAGAAGGGGGAGGGGGGAAGAAGCAGAATTTTTATTTAAAAATAGCTGCAGTGCCAGCACCTGGTTTTTTCTGGTGCAACAGCTGTTTTTGTTCCATTTTCTTGGACCTGCTCGTAGAACACAGATGCAGATCGTCTGCGAAACAGAAGGTTGTTCTTTGGTGGTGGAACACCAAACGATTCGGGCTCTTTTCCACCAATTTTTGTTCTTTTTTTGTTCTTTTTGGACCGGCTGCAGACTCGAGAATTTTTCCTACTCGGGTGTTTTTTTATTTTTACGTTCGTTTTTGAGATTTAATTTTTGAGAGTTTCACCTGAGAAACCAATACACCTTGTTGTTGAAATGCAGAATCGGTGAAATTTGAGGAGTTTTTACTTTTTTTTTTTTTTCTTTCTTTTTTCTTTTTTTTTTTTCCTTTCGGTACGAAAATACCTATTCTAAAAGGATTAATGTTTCGCTATTACTTAGTATGCAAGTACCAGAATTTGGTTAATGTTTTAGGCGCAATTTCTAAATTTCTCATATAATAAAATTTTACTACTAATACTTTTACTACTAATACACTAATATATATATTAATACTTTATATACATAGTAAAATACTTTTTTTCTTTTCATTTCTTTTCTTTTTTTTCTTTTTCTCCTTTGAATACGAAAATAACTATCCTAAAAGATTAATGTTTTCGTATTACTTTGTAAAAATGTATCTATGCAAGTATGTGAATTTGGAATGTTTTAACCGCAATTTCTGAAATTCTCATATAACAAATTTTACTACTAATTACTTTACTATTTTACTATTGCCTATAAATAATTATTTTATATACTAATACTTTTATAATACTTTATATACATAGTAAAATACTTTTTTTTGTTTTCTTTCTTTTTCTTTCTTCTTCTTCTTCTTCTTCTTTTTTTTTTTTTTTTTTTTCTCCTTTCAGCACGAAAATACCTATTCTAAAAGGATTAATGTACTTCGTAAAATGTATTGATTGCAAATACGAGAATTTGATTAATGTTTTAGGCGCAATTTCTAAATTCCTCATACAACAAAATTATGCTCTTTTTGTTGCTGTTGTTGATGTGGTTGAAAGAAAAGAATCCTTTTATATAGTATGTCACAGTACGAAAAAATATTTTTAATAGTATTCCTTATTAATACAGTAGTATTTAATTTTTAATAGTATTCCATATTAGTACGAAAAATATTTTTAATAGTATTCCTTATTAATACAGTAGTATTTAATTTTAATAGTATTCCATATTAATACAGTAGTATTTAATTTTTAATAGTATTCCATATTAATATAGTAATATTTAATTTTTAATAGTAAACAGTGTTTATAGTTCTTTATTATTATAGTGTTTATAGTTCTTATAGTTATTTAGTAAACTTGTGTTTTTCAATTTTTTTATATAAATTTATAACCACATTATTCGACCCATTTTTTAATATTTTTCACATATTTATTTCTTACATAATTTTGCAACAAATTAATGTATAGTTCTACTTCATTAAACACGTTGAAAATATTTCATTCAGTAGGCTGAAAATTATTTATAACAAAATTCTCCTGTCTCGAAATATGGCAGTAAGCAGACGGCATTGGCCCACCATGATAATCGATGATGATTTGTCGAAAATAAAGGAAATCAGTGGTTTTATTTTGTCCGAACTCAAAGCAAACACGAATACAGAAATTGTTTAAAAAAAAAAGTTAAAAGAAATCATAATTTGGGCGAAAATATTTGATTATTTTCATAAAAATTCATATAAGAAATTATAAATGAACTGATTCGGAAAGAAAAAAAAGATTTGTGATTTCGGAGAGAAAGAAAAGATTTGTTGATCATCTTTGCCCTTTATCCTATTCATTTTTGGCATACCATATTTATATTAAATCTATTAGGAAATTAAATTACATTTATTATTAACCCACGTATTGTTATTATGAATGAAAAAAAAAAAAAAAACTTGTAGATTTTGCACAATTTTTGAGTTTTTGTTTTTCCAGTTTTATATCAGCAATTTACTTACAATTCACATCCATTTTTCTTCGTTTTTTCAATTCCTACTATTAGTTCACACTCTCCCTATATATATATTGTTCAAATTTTCAATCGTTCAGGAAATACTTTTTATTCATCCACTCGAGTTCAAATACATTTTTTCTAAAACTTGCAATGGGTGCCACCCTGATCTTAATACAGTTGAAATATTAATTCATTCATTAAATTTAATTGATTCATTTTAGTTTTATAGGGGAGAAAAAAATTTCTCTTCTGTAAGATATTAAGCAGGATTTACATTTAGGAATCAATACCGTCAGTAGCGAAGCGTGTAGATCGCTGGAAAAAAAATTTTTTTTTCATTCTGGGTTGTAGTGTGAGTGAAGGAGGGTACAAAACGGAAAATGAAACATGTGAATAAATGAGCGAGAGAGATGAAGAGTGTGTATATGAGAGAGAAATTTTTTTCTAACTTAAAAAATGAATGAAAATTATTTATAAAGTGGCAACTGGCGTACCGGTTACGGTGTACCAATGGGGGGAAATACCTCTAAACCTCCTCATCTTTATTCATAAATAAGATTAAAATTTTAATTGGCTGCTTTAATGTTAGTAAATATAAAATAACTAGATAAAGTTTCTAAAATTCAATTAATATGGTACTCAAAAGTTAAAAATACTAAAAATAAATAAAAGTAAAATGCAAAATAAAAGTTAAAATTTAAAAAATAAAAGAATTTAAGTTAAGTTTAAATTCGGTACAATTTTATTTATAAAGGACTTTCTGCAATAGAGAGAAAAAAAAAAAGTAGGAATTGAATGAATTTTTTTTTTTTTTTATATTACTTATTTTATAAACAATTTTAAATCATATTCACAACACCCCCTTCCCCCTCTTCCCTCCCTCCCTCTTGCAGAAAATCCCTTACTTTTCCCCATTTTCCAACTTTTCTATGAATGAATCCCACGACCCGATTTACACCCATTTCCACAACCGATCTAATTCCCCCATCCTCCACCAGAGGGCGCTCGTCGTTGCTACGTAACAGTCTTTTCCCCATTCACACATCGCACGTCACGAGCGAAGAAGCAAAAATCGGACACGCAGAAAGGAACCACAGGAGAGAAGACTACTCGCAAGCACACTTCCACTGCAAGCAAGGTGAGAGACGGGACCATCTGCTCGGAGGGGGCAGCCAGCTGTTCGACACTTCCGGTCCGTCTCCTTCTAATACCCTTTCCGTCTTGGGCCGAGTCTTCTCGGGGCAGATGGTACAGTGGGGGCCAGGTGACGACTGGGCCCTACGCCCGATTTCTGCGGGTTTTTGCCTGTGAAAACGCAGGAGGATTGGATTTCTCACCTGATTTTCGGGAGTCGGTGGAATTTTTCAGGTTTTTGGGTTCAGGAAGAGAGAGATAGAAAAAAAAAATATATGTATGGTGAGAAAAAGGGATGACTGAATTTGGGTGAAATGATTGAACTTGTTCGTTTGTTTTCAATAAAGTGGTTCCATCGAGACATAGTTTGTGGTGGATGACACTTGATGTTATTGCGTGCTTTTTCAATTCATTAATTAAATTTAATTTTATACGTTAGAAAAAATGTCTCTTCTCTAAGATATTGAGTAGGATATAAAGTTAGGAATCAATACCGTCAGTGCGAAGCGTGTAGATCGCTGGAAAAAATTCCTGTTTTTCATTGTGGGTTCTAATCTGAGTCAAAGAGGGAACAAAATGGAAAATGAAACACGTGAATAAATGAGTGATAGAGAGAGAGAGAATTTTTTTCAACTTAAAAAAATGAATGAAAATTATTTTTAATATATTTATATTAAAATATTTTTATATATATAAAAAATAATGTTTAATATTAAACAAAAACGATTTTGGTAGTCGGCGAACCTAACAGATCGCTAATGTGGTTTTAATCGACATGAATTCAATTTCAAAAGGGCGTAATTTACTATTTTATCATGATACATGTTTGAGATTGGCTGGACCCTTTTCTTCGCGGCCTCATGGCCAATTGGCTAGCGCTATTGCCTTTGGTACCACAGGTCGCTAATGGGTCCATGGCGCTCATTTTTGAAATAGCTATTCAGAGTTCCATGGTAATGGAATTCCGAATCCTGTTTACCGATCCTCTGGAATTACCAGTTTTCTGGTAATGTGTGCATAACAATATTGGTTTACTATGATAGTAAACCAATAGCAGGAATGTGTTCCAAGAATATCTTTTAACTGAGAATAAAATGATTTGAATACTCTAACAATATCCTCCCTGTTTAAGCGTGGGGCCTTATAGCCGAGTGGCTAGCGCTCGGTACTATAGGGTTCGAGTCCCGAGGTGCCATGGATGTTTGTAGTGGTTAGGAATCCACTTTAAACTATAGGTCCTGACCTGTTTAGCCCTCGTGTGCACAAGATGACCGTAGAGCGACAAACCAAACATTTTTTCATTTGTTGAATTGCTTAGATTTCTTGACAGAAAAGTAATCCATTTATAAATGTCTTTTACATTAAAAGATTTAATATATTCTTCAATAGTATGCATGTCTATATATATAAGCTAAGTGAAAAATCGAGAAATTTGACTGTGAATTGGTTTGATTTTAACTTGTATATATATATATATATATATATATATATATATATTGGATTCGATAAGTTATACAAAATTCAAGATTTCCCCCTCAAAAAAAAAAAAAAAAAAAAAAAAAAAAAAATTAATAAATAAATAAAAATACATGGTGAGAAAAAGGGATGAGAGATGTTAAAAGAGAATGATTAATATTAAACAAAAACGATTTGGGTACTCGTAACAGATCGGTAATGTGTTTTTAATCGACATGAATTCATTTTCAAAAAAGCAAAAAAGGCGTAATTTATTATTTATAATTATAAATGTTTAATATTGACAGAAAACGAATCAATTTTCAAAGTAAAATATGCCTAATAATTCGCTTTGGTATATGGGGTTCTGAATGGCCGAGTGGCTAGCGCTCGGTACCACAGATTTCCTGTTCAGTACAGGCAGTGAAATGGATCTTTGCAGTGGCTCGGAATCCACGTTAAAACATAAATCCCAGTCTAACATTATCGTAGAGCGTTGCGGGTAGTGTTACTCCGCGTCCGTAGCTTATCTTCAGCTACACACGAACCTCCTGTGTAACTAATGAGTGCCTCCTAAGCGTGTAATGTGGGTGCGGCGCTTGCCTTAACGCATCAAAGACAGCTATCTAAGTGTTTGCCAGCTGCATTAGAAAAAAAGAAAGCTTTGATATAATCTTCAATAGTATGCATGTCTCTCTATATATACGAGAAGTGAAAAAATCCAGAAATTTCACCACTGATTGGTTTGATTTTAAATTTTATATACATAAACACTGGATTCGATATATAAGTTATAGAAAAATTCTGTCGTAGAAAAATGGCTATTGTGCTAATAGAATTCAGAGATAGATTACAGAAATATAACAATTTTACTTCTGCCTTTTAACACACATTCTTATATAAGCGATGGCTTCATGTAAATCTAATTAACAATAATGTATTAAGTTCTATCATATTAAATGCGATATTTCTCTTGTAAGCATAAAAAAATTAATTAAATTTTGTTCTAAAATGAATAATACATACATACATACATACATACATATATATATACATACATATATATATATACGATGACCTTTCAAAATATTTTTTTGCTATTTATTATGTATAAATTAATATTGTTATATGTAAGATATAATGGAGAATATAATTTCCATGCATATAATAATTCTTTTGATTATAGCCAATACACCCCCAGTCTTAGAGCATCCAAGTGTACAATTTTAGTTTTCTGCCGTTTAATATTACAGATCAAGGTATAAATGCGACATTTAAAACATACATAAAGGGAACATTTCAACATGTTTTGGACAAATCGAACATTAAGAATCGAACACATTGATGTGTGGAAGAAATTTTTAATAAGGGACTGTAACAATCAAATTGTATTAGTGATAATTGAATTAAGACCATCCGCTTTGAATACTTGTTGGAAAACGTTTACTGTATTATAAACAAAGATCCCGTCATTCCTAATACAACCGAATGTTCCAACATCACAACATTGGCACAGAGGGCCCTGATGGCTAAGTGGCTGGCGCTCGGTACCACAGGTTTCGGGTTCGAGTCCCGGCGGTGCCATGGATGTTTGTAGTAGTTTGGAATCCACTTTAAACCGTAGGTCCCGGTCTGATAGGATCGTAGAGAGTTGCGGGGACATTGTTACTTACCCGCATCCGTAGCTCATCTTCAAGTTACACGCGACTCCTGGATAGTGCTAAGTGATAAGGTGGAGCAGCCCTTACGGCACGGTGTAAGTATTTGCCAGCTGCATTAGAAAAAAACAACAACAATGGCACAAACAATTGACGGAGAAGGATTCGACGATCTATCGTTTGAAAATATCGATGAATTATTAGTTGATAAAGCCCTAAGACAAAAAAGACCTCAGTTGATGAAATAATAGAGGTTGTCCTTGAGACTCCTGATCCCAAAGAACATAGCGATAAAGACGAAGAAGAACCTGTTCTAAATGCAGATTTAATTAAAGTCTGACCAGTAAATTGGCGGAATTGTTCATTTTGTTAAATAGGATCCTAATGAGGAAATGAGGTGGAAAGTTTCAACATGATCTGAAATCATTCATGTCCTCAGAATTATACAATGACAAAACCAAAACACAATCCATAATTACTGAATTCGTTCTTAAATCCAATGAAACATAAGCACCACAGGAGGCTAGCTACTAATTTTGTTCCAGAGATTATAGAATGAATTTTAACAATGAAGCTCGGAGACGGCAACCCAGACATTTCTAGTGATAGCAGTCTTAAGCAAATGCATGCATTTATTGTCAGTGAAGTTGTTTAAGTGACAGCGAAGAAAATCTTTTATGTTATTTTGGATAATCTTTGTGTTCTTGAATGAGTGACATGTTTTTTTTTTTTTTTCTCAAACGATAATTTACTTTGCATGATACATGTGCAATCTTTATAAAATAAAATGCTTAAAATTCTAACATTAAAACTCGTGGTTTGTTATATTTTTTACTGATTTCTTAGGACTGGAACCAATCTTCTACTTCTCCATAGATGTAATATATTTTTTACACGAATTTGTTTCACACGTTTACGTATTTATCGTGTAAAAATAGAATTAAGTATATATATATATAATCATTATTGGCTTTTTTTCTAAGTATATATGTATAAGCAGTGTATATATGTATATGCTAAGTATATATGGGTCAAGGCTGTCTGCCCAGATTTCTGGTACATCTGCATATATATACACCAGAAATCTGTCAGTAGGCATCAAGAAATAGACATAGTATAGTATATTACATCTAGAAATAGAAGATTGGTTCCAGTTCTAAGAAATCAAAGAAGAAAAAAGCCAATAATGATTATATATATATATATATATATACTTAATTCTATTTTTACACGATAAATACGTAAACGTGTGAAACAAATTCGTGTAAAAAATATATTACATCTATGGAGAAATAGAAGATTAGTTCCAGTCCTAAGAAATCAGTAAAAATACAACAAACCACGAGTTTTAATGTTAGAATTTTAAGCATTTTATTTCATAAAGATTGCACATGTATCATGCAAAGTAAATGTTGTGTACTTCTTGATTTATACAAGAAGAATTTCAGATGGGGATACAATTAATAAAAAACATATTACTTGTATTTAAAAAACAATATCTATAATTACTAGTTATTTTGGTTACCAAAAATAACCACGTGTTCCACTAATCAACCGCATTTATTATTGTTATCTTCCACAATTATTTTTTTTTTTCATTTCATATCCTGCATCTCATACTTCTATTATTATTTAAACAAAAGAAAGAGCCATTCTGACAGGAAATTAAACAGAACGGCAATTAGTTAACTGGACGACAACAGGCTCCGTTAAAAGAGAACCGCGAGCGATTCTTTGCTTCAAGTGTTATAAAAAAATATGTTTATAATCATAGCTAAATGGATATTTTCCTTTCTTAAAAGTGTATAGTTGGTCATGCTGATAAAATACAACATAAGTGGCGATGATTTAGGAGATATTAAATTTTTTTTTTAAATAATATAAATTTAAAAATCACACCGTGACAATGACATAGTATCCTCACCTTTACCGTACTGTTTATTTTATTACTTTCCTGTTTTTATCATGTGTGAACATGATGTTGTCTTGATTAGAAGTCCGTGACGTTATTCGAAAAAGATGGCTAAGCAAATAAAACTTCATTTCAAATTTTGGCGGAAAATGGTACTTTTTGGGCCCCTTAACTCTTGAAAAGCCATAACTTAGGTTTAAGGAATTTTCTGGAGAATTTGGATTTTGCTTGAAGTGTTTTGTAGTATGTTTTTGAAGCACTTTTCATGTCTTGGCTTGGGATTTTAAGCATTTATATATCCAATGGTTATAAGTATTCGTAGTGCGTTGATCAATTCCTTCTTCTTGAAGTTTCACATTTATCACTTTTGGCATTTTCCCGGGCCTATTGAGCTGCATAGTGCTTCTTATTTTATTTGGAATACTTTATCCTTCATTTATGCCTATAATTTTCAAACTTTGATATAATTTTGGCCATTGAATGTGATAATGTTTATTGTAGAATTGGGAATACTTCATTCTTCATTTAAGCCTAATATTTTCAAACTTTGATGTATTCTTTTGGCTATTGAATGTTATAGTGTTTTTGTAAAATTTGGAATACTTCATTCTTCATTTACGACGACATTTATCTTACTTTTTGTATATTCTTTTAGAGAATCTTGAACAATTCGTTCTTCAGGAACTTCTCGCTATATTTATGTAACTATTTGAATTTGGCCATTCTTGTAACAATCCAGTCAATTGCTTCCTATATCTCGTGCATTATTAAACATTGGCATATTCCTGAGTATATTCATTCGTTTTCGTACTGAATTTCATTTCCGGGTGTATTTCACAGTAAATACATTTACAACAAATTCTGGGGACCTGAATGGTCGAATGGCTAAGAGCTTGTCTTGGGGCATCCAAGACAACCGTCTACGTGTTTGCCAGCTGCATTTGAACAAAAAATAACAAATTCTGGAGCTATTATCATTTTAGGCTAATAAAATGCAGATAAACGTGCCCGATATAAAAAAAAAATGTTTAAAACTTTCTACTAAAAAATATTTAAAAAAGTAATGTTTAGGAAGTATGTGTCCGTAAAAATATTTTTTAACTCATCCTAACACTAATTTTTAAAGTAATTATCATGCCATTAGGTAGGTTATAACGAAAGTAATAATGTTTACTATGAGCAACTAAGACGCTCACAAAGCATTTTTGCAGAAAGAAAGATATTTGCGTTAAACATGAGAGGAGTCATACTGCCACAAGACATTTCCAAACCTAACTCTGCAAGAGTTACTAAAAGTGTCCTAGAAGGTTTTACGTGGGAAATGAACCATCACACAACGCATACCTATTTTTAAAAGCTTACATAATAATTTAAAAATATTTGTTGAATTAAGAGAAGAGGTTGAATAAAACGAGATTTTTCCAAAGTAAAATTCAAAGAATTATATATATATAAATATATATATATATATATATATATACATATATATATATTATATATATATGTATGTATATATACATTTTATATATATATACATTTATACATTATATATACATTACACATATATATACATTTTAGTTGCAACTTTAAATTTAATGACAGGATTAATAAAACTTAATTAAATTAAATTTTTTTTTCTAATGCAGCTGGCAAACACTTAGACCCACAGTTTTCTTGGATGCCTTAAGGCAAGCGCTGCACCGACGTTACTCACTTTGCATTACCCAAGAGGTGCGTGTAGCTTGAAGATAGGCTACGGACGCGGAGTAACAGTACTTCCGTAAAGCTCTACGATCCTGTCAGACCGGCACCTACGGTTTAAAGTGGATTCCGAACCACTACACACATTTATGGCACTGTCGGGACTCGAATCCGAAACCTGTGGTAAAGAGTGCTACCCATTTGGCCATTCATGCCCCATTTTTCAAAGATAAAAATCCAAAGAATTTTATAAAAAAAAAAAAAAAGGCATCGAAACACTAGTGAGATGTCTTTGAAAGAAATGGAGGTCATGGTGATGATTCAATATATCTATCTATTTATCTATATAATATATCTTTATATAGATAATAATATCTATCTATCTATCTATCTCTATATATATATTTATAGTTTTATATAGTTTTCAATTTTATTTCAATTTGAAAAACTGACAGAATTTTTTAATTTGCCATTTTAAAATTTAACTGTAAGATTAATAAAACTTAATCATATTTTAAAAATAGTGCAAAAAATAATAATAATATTTATGAATAATTAAATTAAAATGAACTCCCAATTCCATCCCATAGTATATTAAAATAAAAATTACAACTATTACTTTAATATAAATTTCGGTTATTGGCGTCGAAGATAAGATGTACAGGTCGACAGTAAGAAATTTTATCATTGTCTTAGATAAACCAAATTTTCAGTCAAAATAAACATAAGAAAACATAAGGGTAAAAAAAAAACAAGTAATATAAAAAAAAAAAAAAATTTTAAAGTCAATTCCTACTTTTTCACACTATATTGCAAAAAAATCCTTTATAAATAAAGTTGACATTTTTCTCTTACATCTGGAGCCATTTATTATTAGACGCATACAGCTTAAATCTAAAAATAAAACTAAAATGAATTAACTTAATTGAATGAATGAATTAATATTTGATAAAACTGTATTCACATCCAGTATCATCCGCTACAAGTTTAAAAAAATGTATTTGAACTCGAGTGGATGAATAAAAGTATTTCATGAACGATTGAATATGTGAACAAGATATATAGGGAGAGTGTGAGCTGATAGAAGGAATTGAAAAAGTAGTTTATGAACGATTGAAAATGTGAACGAGATATATATAGGGAGAGTGTGAGGTAATAGAAGGAATTGAAAAATTATTTCGTGAACGATTGAAAATTTGAACAAGATATATATAGGGAGAGTGCGAACTAATAGAAGGAATTGAAAAATAATAGCAACCATTATTTTAAAAATAAATTTCTGTTATTTGCGTCGAAGATAAGATATACAGGTCGACAGTCAGACATTTTATCATTGTCTTAGATAAGCTAAATTTTCAATCAAAATAAACATAAGGGTAAAAGAAGAAATGCATTGTAGGATGTTCTCTCTTTCGCCCAAATGGAACTTTGCACTGCACGCTCCCTCGTATCACCTTTCGGTTCGAGCCCAGCTGCCGTCTCCAGGTGATGCAGACACCCATTGCTCGAAAAGCTACACACACTGCTGTGGGAGTGAGCACCTGATATTTATAAAGTGCGTCGTCTCTCTTTCTGCATCTGCTTCGAAACTATTCCGACTGCCACCTTTTAGGTGAAATCGAGAGGATTGGATGAAAAAGAGGTGTCATAACAACTAGGTCCTAAGTCTCTCTTAAAGTAGGAACATGATCAATTAAAATTATCAAGAAACCATGATTACCAAAATGACCATGACCAAAATTACCCAGAAACTATGATTACCAAAATGACCATAACCAAAATTATCAAGAAACCATGATCAAAACTATAAAGAAACCCTGATTACCAAAATTATCAAGAAACCTAAATTATCCACCAAAAATTATCAATCAAAGTTATCAAGAAACCTAAATTATCCACCAAAATATTATAAACCAAAATTATCAAAAAACCATGACCAAAATTATAAAGAGATCCTGATTATTAAAATTATCAAAAAACGCTGATTAACAAAATTATCATGAAACCATGACTAAAATTATCAAGAAACCATCATTAACAAAATTACCATGATCAAAATTATGAAGAAACCATGACTAAAATTATCAAAAACCATGATTACCAAAATTACCATGAGACAAGAACACATAACAATAACTGTAAGACCTAATAATCTTTTAACTTATTTTTGGACATTTTGAATGCAAACAAAAAAATAAACCACTCATTTTGGCTTTGAAATAATTATTTGAAGAAAAAACATTCTTCTTATTTACAGATTCTTATTTACACTCTTCTTATTTACAGATCTGCTTATATTAGAAAGTATACAGTAATTTGAATTTTACAAATTAATAAATTAGATACATAGAAAAAAAAACAATGTTTTAATCGATCTTATGGTTTCATGATTCTTCTAGAAAGTTCTGGGTCCTGTTGAATTGGACTCTTGCTGAAAGTTATGAATTCTCTTGATCTGATACCAATAATGTTATAGTAAGAGTCTTCTTACAAACTAACCCTAAACGCTATTTATCTTATTTTTTTAAAGTAGAATTCTACACTGAACAGAAAGATAAACATCTGGTAATGGGATATACCATGGGCTTCTTATCGAGAAAAAATAATCTTACATGCTAATCAACAGTCTAATGAGTGATCTTCCTTCTGAAGTGATGGACAGCGAACACAATGCGATAATGAAGTAACAGTAAACTGTCAGAAAAAGACGCGTGACTAATTAAGTGGAAAGATGGTCAACGGTCATTTGTCAAATGTCGTCAGGAATTCACCACTCTGCCACGCGAGCTGAGGTTTTTGTTGATTTGTTCATTAAATACAAAGTATCCAGCTTCATACGGTGTAAATTACCATGGTGTCCTATTCGTCTACTGCAAATGAATGCGATCAGATGCTATTAGTGGAAAAAGAGCTATCCTGTTTGCTTTATGTTTCTCCGACTTAAACAAATCTATGTAGATGGCAACTATTGATATCTGAGGGGGATATATTTTTTTACAGCAGCTAGTTATTTAAATATGTTTGTAAATGAAGTTCCCATTCTCCAATGTAATCTGACACTTCCCATTGTGTCCAAAGGGCATGAGTGAGTCGCGCTTAAAACTCTTGTTGGAGCTTATTTTTAGACATGAATTTTTTAGAAATCTTTCCTGTTCTAATGGTCATTAGCGTATTACATTGCAATTCTAGGGAAAAAATTTCTTCGAAATTCGAGTGTCTCCTATAGACACGTGCCTTCAGTAATCTGATCTTCCCCTTCTAACACCTACCTCCCATATTTTAAAAATGGTCCTTTCTAACAGAAATTTGTCTTTTGTGTAAATTCTTTACTGCGTAATACAAAGGGGAAGTCTATTAAACAGAACTTCATTCAAAATACAATGTTTTGCACAATTTCAGGCGAGAAGGAAGGTGAAGAGTATATTTTTTACAACAGCTAGTTATTTAAATACGTTTGTAAATGAAGTCCCCATTCCCCAGTGTAGTTACTTATAATCTGATATTTCCTATTGTGATCAAGGATCATTAGTGAGTATCCCTTAAAATTCTTATTAGACCTTTTTTTTTTTTTTTTTTTTGAGAGGGAGTGTAAGTGAGTATAAATAAATCACATTTAACCTTCTATCTGCAGGAAATTTTCAGAGATTCTGCGTGTTGACCCATGGCCATTAAGATATCATATTGCAGTTCTAAGAAAAAAAATCTTCGGAACTCGATTGTATCGTTTAGCCACGTGCTTCAGTAATCTGATCCTCCATTTCAAAATCCACCTTCCATATTTTAAAAATTATAGTTTAAAAACACTAAAAAACACGCTTTTAGAGTTAATCAAACTAAAAAGAAATAAATAAATTATAGTTTAAAAACACTAAAAAAACATTAAAAAACGCGCTTTTAGAGTTAAACTAAAAAGGAAAAAAATAATTGTTAACCTAAGAATAAAATGACTGACGAGAAAATGAATGTCACTGTTCTAAAAGCGTGGGGTGCTTTGTATGAGATTTTTAAACTAACTCTGCATTTCGGAATGAAACTAGTGAAAAATGATAACGATTGATATCGAGCACCCCACGCATTTAGAACAGTGACATGCATTTTCTCGTCAGTCATTTTATTCTTATGTTAACAATGACTTTTACTTACTAAAAGCGTGTTTTTAGATTTTTTAAACTATAATATTTAAATGAGGTCCCGGTACGGAGGACTGAAACTATAGTTCTTACAATAATTTAATTGTGAGTAAAACAAAGGCTAAATGCGAATAGGTCGAGCCAGCCAGGATTTGAACAGGGAATCTCCTGATCTGTTGTCCCACTGTCCCACGTAGGTTTGAATGTCTTTCATTCTACATGGGTTAAATTGCTCTTCACAAGTTAAAAAATAAAATCGCTAATCCTGGCGATCCTAATCATGATGAGATAATAAACTTATCAAAATATTTTAGTGTCCTTGATAAGTCTACAATGTTTAAATTAAATCTGATCGCTTAAAGTAGGGCAAAATCGAGCCCAAAGAGTCAGTTACAAACAAACATACAGGTGAAACTATGAAAAGCGTATTAAAAATGGTCATTTCTAACAGAAATCCGTCTCTTTAATAACTCTTTGTGGAAATTCCTTTTGAGCAGAGCAAAATCCATTAAACAGAACTTTATATAAAACATGTTTTCCACAATTTCAGGGGCAGAAGGAGTTACTGCAAAATGAGGACAGTATTCTGTAGCTCCTTGAAACCTGTAGTATCCATTGGTATACGAAAATTTTAATAAGCCAAAATGCAAAATAACTCGATGCAGTAATTTGCTTAAAATAATTTGTTTAATTTTTATTTTTTTGTGAGGCAGAGAAGAATTTAAAACCAGTATGATTTAAAGTGTTCGATACATGGCATCAGAAAATATCAAGACTCGAAGAAAAAAAACTAAAAGATAAAAAAAAAAAGTTTTGACATATTCATAATGCAATTTTAAACATTAATAAGTGCCACTGTTTGATCCTTCAGTTGCTGGTAGTACGTCATAATTTCGTGCCATTCAATTGTGGAATGAATAACAGTTTGGACAGGCTGCTACGATTCTTGTATAATAAGCATTTTAAGTGAGAATCACTAATTATCCTTGGTTCGCAATTGGAAGTATCAGATTATAAGTACCTATACTGGACAATGGGACATCATTTACAAACATATTTTGCTTGTATATTAATTAGTGCAAGAAATCTAATAGTTACAATTTTTCATTTCAATTCCTACATAAATAAATTATAGTTTAAAAAAGGTAAAAAGGGCTTTTACAAAAACTAAAAAACAAGCTTTTAGAGTTAATGAAACTAAAAAGTAAAAAATAATTGTTAGCATAAGAATAAAATTACTGACGAGAAAATGAATGTCACTGTTCTAAAAGCGTGGGGTGCTCGGTATCCATCTTTATAATTTTTCACTAGTTTCATTCCGAAATGCAGAGTTAGTTTTAAAATGTCATACAAAGCATCCCACGCTTTTAGAATAGTGACATTCATTTTCTCGCCAGTTATTTTATTCTTATGTTAACAATTACTTTTTACTTTTTAGTTTGATTAACTCTAAAAGCGTGCTTTTTAGTGTTTTTAAACTAGAATTTATTTTTTACTTTTACCGTCATTTGCGGCAGACAAATAGGACACCTATGGTAATTTGCACCGTATGAAGCTGGATACTTAAGGATTTAATGAGCAAATCAACAAAAACCACATGTTGCGTGGCAGAGGAGTGACTGCATTTGACAAATGACCGTTGACCATCTTTCCACTTAATTAGTCAAACGTCTTTTTTTTTTTTTTTTCTGGCAGTTTACTGTTACTTCATGATCGCATTGTGCTCGCTGTGCATTAACTTCAGAGGGAAGATCACTCATTAGACTGTTTGGACTGATAGCTTATGTTTACGTATTTTATATTGCTTGTATTTGTCACCACTTATTGAATTCCCCTCTCTTTAAGATTTTTAAAAATTCATTTCCTTCCTATTAACGTTTAGCTTTAAATTTTCAATTTCTGCTAATTCTATGATAGTTTGTTATTTGATTGTAATTCTGGGCAGATGTGCATAGGTACTCGACTTTCCTGTCCAATCCAGATGCTTCGAGGAGCTACATTATACTGCCCTCATTTGCCGTAAATCGAGAACTTCTTTCCCCTAAAATTGTGCAAAATATATTTTGAATGAAATTCTGTTTAATGGACTTTCTCTTTGTGTTTCTTAGTAAACAATTTCCACAAAAAGAGTTATTAAAGAGACGATTTCCTGTTAGAAATGATTATTTTTAAAACATGGAAGGTGGGTATTCGAGAGGGAAGATGAGATTACTAAGGCGCGTGACTAAACGACACATTCGAGTTTCGAAGAATTTGCTATATAATACGTTAATGATCATTGGTCAACACTCTCTGACAACTCTACAACATCTCTGAAAATTTCCTGGACAGTTTGATGAGGTTAAACGTGATTTATTTATACTGGCATACATCCCTCCAAAGAAAAATAAGATTTATTAATACTTTTAAGCGAAACTCACTAATGATCCAAGACCACAATTGGAAGTATCAGATTATAAGTACTTACACTGGAGAATGGGACATCATTTACAAACATATATAAATAACTAGCTGCCGTAAAAAATATATCTACTCATATATCAGCAGTTGCCGTCTTCGTTGATTGTTAAACATAAAGTAAATTGGATATTTCTTTCTGCTCTAATAGCATCTGATCGCATTCATTTGTGGCAGACAAATCGGACCCCCTATGGTCCTTTGCACCGTATGAAGTCAGATACTTAGGACTTAATGAACAAATCAACAAAAGTCGCATGTCGCATGGCAGCCAGGGTGTGTTCCTGACTAATATTGGGACATCATAGCTTGCTGTAAAAAATTGGGACATATTTAAATAACTTGCTGCAAAAAATATGTATATAATCCAAATGTACCATCTTCATAAATTTGCTTAAGTTAAAGAAACATAAAGTAAACAGGATATTTCTTTTTTCCTCTAACAGCATTCGATGGCATCCTTTTTGCTAGCATTAAGACAGACAAACAGGACACCTATGGCAATTTGCACCGTATGAAGCCAGATACTTAAGGATTTAATGAACAAACCAACAAAAACCGCGTGTCGCGTGGCATAGGGGTGAGTCCCTGACGACATTTGACAAACGACCGTTGACCATCTTTTCACTTAATTAGTCACTGCCTACTTCTTTGGCAGTTTACAATTACTTCATTATCGCATTGTGCTCACTGTCCATCAGTGCAAAGAGAAGATCACTCATTAGACTGTTTGGACTGATAGCTTATATTTACGTATTTTATATTGCTCGTATTTGTCACTACTTATTTAGTTCCCCTCTCTTTAACCATTTTTAAAGATATATTTCCTTCCTATTAACGCTTAGCTTTAAAATTTTAATTTCTGCTAATTCAATGATAGTTTTTTTTTAATTAGATTTTAATTCTGCGCAGATGTGCACAGTTACTGGACTCAGCTATCTAATCTAGATACTTCAAGGAGCTGCAGAATACTGTCCTTATTTGCCATAAATAGAGAACTCCCTCCCCCTGAAATTGGGTAAAACATATTTTGAATGAAGTTCTGTTTAATGGACTTTCCTTTGTAGTACTTACAAAAAAGAATATACACAAAAGGGTTACTAAAAAGACGGATTTCAGTTAGAAGTGATCATTTTTAAAAACACGGATGGTGGATGTTAAAAAGCGGAAGATCAGATTATTAAAGGCACGTGGCTATAGGAGACACTAGAATTTCAAAGAATCATTTTCCTAGAACTGCAATGTAATACCTTATTGACACTAACGACCATTATTCAGCAGGAAGATCTATGAAAAATTCCTGTTTAAAAGTAAGGTCTATTAAGAATTTTACGTGAGACTCACTCATGATCCTTGGCCGCAATGGGAAATGTCCTATCATAAGTACTTGTACTGGAGAATGGGGCATCATATACAAACATGTTTAAATAACTACTTGCTGTAAAAAAATATATATATATATACTCATATGCCAATAGTTGCCGTCTACATAGATTTGTTTAAGTTGAAGAAACATAAAACAAACAGGATATTTTTTTTTTCACTAATAGCATCTGATCGCATTCATTTGCAGCAAATAGGACACCTATGGTAATTTCCACTGTATGAAGCTGGATACTTAGGAATTAATAAACAAATAAACAAAAACCGCATGGTCGCATGGCAGAGAGGTGAGTTTAAGACTATACTGAATATTGGGACATCATAGTCTGCTGTAAAAAATGATTGGGATATATTTAAATAGCCTGCTGTAAAAAACATAGATATAATCAAATATCAAACTTTTACCGTCTTCATAAATTTGTTTAAGTTGAAGAAACATAAAATAAACAGGATATTTCTTTTTCTTCTAACAGCATTCGATGACATCCTCTTGTCAGCTTTAAGACAGACAAATAGGACACCTATGGTAATTTGCATGGTATGAAGCTAGATACCTAGGATTTAATGAGCAAATCCACAGGAACAGCGTGTCGCGTGGTATAGGGGTGAGTCCCTGACGACATTTGACAAACGACCGGTGGCCATCTTTCCACTTAATTACTACTCCGTCTTTTTTTTTTTCTTTTTGGCCAGTTTACGGTTACTTCATTACCGCATTGTGCTCGCTGTCCATCACTCCATATGGTAGACAACTCGTTAGACTGTTTGGACTGATAGTTTATATTTACGTATTTTTATATTGCTCGTATTTGTCACCACTTATTTAGTTCCCCTCTCTTTAATTTTTAAAAAATCTATTTCCTTCCTATTAACGTTTGGTTTTAAATTTTTATTTTCAGGTAATTTTATGACAGTTTTTTATTAGATTCTAATTCTCGGCAAATGTGCTCTACGTGCACAGGTACTCGACTCTCCTATCCAATCTAGATGCTTCGATGGGCTGCAGAATACTGTCCTCAATTGCCGTAAATAGAGAACTCCTTCCCCCTGAAATTGTGCAAAAGCATATTTTGAATGAAGTTCTGTTTAATGGACTTTCCTTTGTGTCACTTACAAAAGAATTACTAAAAAGACGGATTTCTGTAAAAATTATCATTTTTAAAATTTGGGTGGTGGATGTTCAAAAGGGAAGACCAGATTACTACAGGCACGTGGCTATAGGAGACAAACGAGAGTTTCAAAAATCTTTTCCTAGAATTGCAATGTAATACGTTACGCTATAGATACTAACGACGCTTAATCAATTAGAGAGATCTTTGAAAAACTCCTGTCTAAATATAAGGTTTATTAAGAATTTTAAGTGAAACTCACTGTTGACCCTTGGACACAATGGGAAGTGTCAGGAGAATGGGGACTTTGCAAACATACATAAATAACTAGCTGGTGTAAAAATATATCTACTCATATATCAATAGTTTCCACCTTCATAGATTTGTTCAAGTTGAAGAAACGTAAAGCAAACAGGATATTTATTTTTCCCCCTCATAGCATCTGATCGTATTCATTTGCGGCAGACAAATAGGACACCTATGATAATTTGCATCGTATGAAGCCAGATACTTAGGATTGAATGAACAAATCAAAAGAAGCCGCGTGTCGCGTGGCAGAGGGGTGAGTTCCTGACGGCATGTGACAAATGACCGTTGACCATCTTTCCACTTAATTAGTCACTTCATACATTCTCTGGCAGTTTACTGCCACTTCATTATAGCACTGTCCATCACTCCAGAAGGAAGACATCTCATTAGACCGCTCGCTAGACTTTCCCCTTGTGTTAGTCAGTAAAGAATTTCGACAAAAGAGTTATTAAAAGACGAATTTCTGTAAAAAATGATCATTTTTAAAACATGGTTGATGGATGTTCAAAAGGGAAAGGTCAGATTACTGAAGGCACGCGACTAAACGACACACTCGAATATCTATGGATTTTCTTTTCCCTGGATTTGCAATATAATACGTTAATGACCACCATTGCTGAACAGGGAACGCGTCTGAAAATTTCCTGGATATAAGAGGTGATTTATTTATATTGACATAACCCTCCCCCAAAGAACGTATTTAAATAACTAGATGCTGTAAAAAAAATATATCTACTCATATATCAATAGTTGCCGTCTTCGTAGACTGTTAAACATAAAGCGAACAGGATATTTCTTTTTCCGCCAATAGCATCTGATGGCATTCATTTGTAGTAGACGAATAGGACACCTATGGTCATTTGCACCGTATGAAGCTGCATACTTAAGGATATAATGAGCAAATCCACAGGAACCGCATGTCGCGTGGCAGAGGGGTGGTTTCTTGACGACATTTGACAAATGACCGTTGACCCTCTTTCCACTTAATTAGTCGCTGCCCACTTTTTCTGGCAGTTTACTGTTACTTCATTATGGCATTGTGCTCGCTATCCAGTTATTACGCCAGTACGCTAATTAGACTGCTTATTAGCGTGTAAGATTATTTTTTTCGACAAGAAGTCCATGGTATATCTCATTACTAGATGCTTATCTTCCAGTTCAGTGTAGAATTCTTCTTTAAAAACATGAGATAAATAGCGTTTAGGGTAAGGTTTGCAAGAAGACTTTTGCTGTGACATTAGCGGTATCAGACCAACAGGATACATAACTTTTCAGCAGGAGTTCAATTCAACAGGACCCAGCACTTTCTAGAAGAACCATGAAACCATAAGATCCATTAAGACATTGTGTTTTTCTTTCTATGTGCCTATTTTATTAATTTTTAAATTCATATATGTATGCTTTGTAATACAAGTCGATCTTTTATAAGCAGAGTGTATGTTTTTCATCAAATAATCAATTGAAAGCCAAAATTACTTTTTTTTCAATTTTTGCATAAAGTTTGCATTCAAAGTACCCAAAAATAAGTTAACAAATTATTAGGTTTTACAGTTATTTTTATGTGTTATACTATAAAACACATTAAAACCTTTTTTTTTTTTTTTTCTATGTACCAATTTTATTAAATTTTAGTTACTGTGTACGTCCTAATATAAGCCGATCTGTATAAAAGCAGAGAGTATGTTTTTCTTCAAATAATTATTCAAAGCCAAAATAACTTTTTTTCCAATTTTTTGCATACAGTTTGCATTCAAAATAAAAAAAAAAAAAGTGAAGATATTAAAAGATAAAATGTAAAGAAATGAAATTAAGTTAAAAGATATTATGTGTTACAGTTATTTTTATATGTTCTATTATTAGTTCCAGTATACCAATCAATCTTGCCCGATTTTTGTTAGCTAGCCGTACATTTCGGCAACATCAGATATTTCTTTTCGCAATACACCAGTACTACAAACAGTTTCGTATATAAAACAGCTTCATTTTCATTACACAAATCATTCATTGAATTTAATTAGGTTAAAAAACTTAAATGTGCTATATTGAGTGATATTTGGAGATGAATCATTCTTGGCCTATTAACGGAAAAGTAGGATTTCTTAATCAAACCTAAATGAAGTGAAATTTTTGATTGGCGATTCCACCAAGTCAAATCGGCCCCCACGTATCACTAAAATAAAAACAATTTCCCATAACATCCACACATTTTCATGAGGAAGATATGCATTTCTTTGCTTTTTTATTACAAAGGATATAATTTTTAAAATCTCAATGTGTATAATTTTTGTGTGTATAAATTTTAAAGTGTATACATTTTTAGTTATGCGATAGTGGCGCTTGAAGGTTTTATTAAAGATAACTGACAGCTGGATCAGCAGTAATAAATTTTTATTCTCTTCATTTAACACATTTCTTTCAACATTAGAAAAGTAGTTCGGTACCACAGATTTCGGTTTCGAATCCCGGCGTTGTCCTGGATGTTGTAGTGGTTCAGAATCCACTTTAAGCAGTAGGTCTCGGTCTCATATGACCGTAGAGCGTCACTGCGTCGTTTTTTTTTCAGACTTCTTCTCACCCACATCATTCCCAAACTGTAAAAGGGTAACTCAGCTCTAGGCACAGTGATGTGGTGTGGTGTTGTAATAGTAACATTAGAAAGGTCTGCGTGAAAAGATTATCTCCAAATGAACTACACTAAAAGTATTTACAGATCCAAAGTAACTTGAGGATATTTTAAATCTCAATGATAAAAACAGTTATCAACTAAATCCTAACTGGAAATAATCATAGGCAAATATAATCATAGGAAGACATTTAATTCATTCTAACTGCAAAATTAAATACTGCTGTAGAATGTATGTCAGCGATTCTACTTTCTTCATTGGCGCAATAGCCCCATGGTGGGCCAAGGCCGCCTGCTTTTCTTACTTTTCTTTTCTTTTTTTTTTTTTTTTTTTACGAGGTAAGGTTGTCCGCCCTACGCCCAAAGCTCTACAGTTTTATTGGACCGATGCCTAGGTTTAAAGTGAATTTCGAATCACTACAAACATGCTTGGCCCCAAGAGCACGCATGCAAACATGCTTGGCCCCATGTCAAAGTGATTGCATTTTTTATTAATTATAAATATTTTGATTTTTGCATGATTGGAAAAATAAATTGTGGGTAAAATAAGTGAGATATAAAGTATTTTTATGAGTTGTCACCTGGAGATTTTTTTGATCCGTGTTCTATTTCTTTCATACATAAGTAAAAGACCTCTGTTTTATACTATTTATAAAATTTTTTGCTTACTATTATCAATCCATTATTTTTTTCGTGAGTAATTTTTCTTTCAAATGTGGTGCTCTCGAATTTTTTCTTTTTCAATTCCTTCTATTAGCTCTCACTCTGCCTATATATATATCTTGTTCACATTTTCAATCGTTCATAAAATACTTTTTGTTCCTCCACTCGAGTTCAAATACATTTTTTAACTTGTAGTGGATGACACTGGATGTTAATACAGTGTTTTCAAATAATAATCCACTCATTAAATTTAATTGATTAATTTTAGTTTTTTTAGCTGTAAATTGCATATATCTACCAATAGATGGCGACAGATAAACTTAAAAAAATGAATGAAAATTATTTATAAAGGACTTTCTGCAACATAGTGTGAAAAAGTAAGAATTGACTTTAAAAAATCTTTTATATTACTTGTTCGGTTATTTATTTCCATTATATCTGTCTGATATGCATTTACGTAGATAGATTTCGAAGACCAGGACCATTTCTTTCATGCATATGTAAGAAAACAGCTAAAAGACCTGTGTTTCGGAGACCCTATACATGTATAAATAAAGGATGCTATACATTTGTACTTATTTACTAAGAAGAAAATGTTTACTATTTAGATGTTATACTGTTCACAATCTTTGTTGCATACTATTGTTAATCCATTATTTTTTTCCCGATGTGGTGCACAGAAATTTTTTTATCTTTGTTTATCCTCTCAAACACATCTGAAAAAAAAAAAAAAAGAAACTAAAAAGTTTAATATTTCTGCTTCGAATTCTATAACGAATCTATTCAAATTTCCCATAATGACTCCACGTAGGCGACTGACTTAAAAAAATCTGATAACGTCCAGTTGCGTTCGCTGCAATTAGCGAGATTCGCATTGAGTTGTCACAAACAGAAAAACAAGCTCCGAACTTTTAAAACGAAAACAGCTGCAGCCTTTTTTCAGAGCAGCTGCTACTTCCAAGGAGTTTCGATAAGTTCGAGTCAACCAACTCTCTCGAGCTTCAAGTGCCGCCGTATGTTCGCTGTTTGCTCTTCGTCCGAGCGTTGTTGAAATTCAACTCGACGCTATCTGTCTCTAGAATGGCGCGCGCTATCACTGTGTAATCTAGATAAGCGCCACGCGACCGCACGCTGACGAAGAACAGCACTCCTTCGAACAGCAATGGGTTTTTTCTTTTCTTTTCTTTTCTTTTTTTTTCAAGAAAATTGGGACGAAGACATCTTTGTGTCCGAGGTAATTTTGGCTTGCAAGGAAAAACGTCTGGCAAATTGAGTGTTTGAAGGTGGTGTAGGTCCATTTTTGACAAAATGTTAGTGGATGAAGTTAGTGACAACAAATGCAGTCTGCTGTGAGCTTTTTATCTATAAATCTATAAATAGTTGCCCCCCCCAAAAAAAAAAAAAGTTTTACAAATTTTTAATCGTTTTTCAATATAAATTTACGTTGTGGGGCCTGAATGACCAAGTGTCTAGCGATCTAGAGCTCGGTACAACAGATTCCGGGTTCGAGTCCCGGCGGGGCCATGGATGTTTGTAGTGGTTCGGAATCCACTTTAAACAGTAGGTCCCGGCCTAAAATGGCTGCAGATACTCAACGATACGATGGTTCTGTTACCTCCTATATTATTGGAGGAACCAAAGTCCTTGACTATTTTCAAAAATTTTCTCATAATGATAAAAATTAAAGATGCACATATTGATATAAAGTTATTACAAGGGTTACTACCTGATGAAATATTGAAATACTATCTTCTTATTTTTTTTTTCTTAGACATATTAAATATTTCATAAATGTATAATTTTCACATTTTGTTGACTTTGAAAGTGGTGTAAAGTCCATTTGAGGTCATTAAAAGTATAAATTTTTTTAACTAATACTTTAAAAAAACATTTTTACATTACACATTTGTAAAATTTTTAACTATCACATTATTTTTTTTTAATAAATAAGAAATATTCAATTAATTTGATAACAGATAAATATTTTAAGGAAAAGACTTCTTTTCCTCTATATGGATTAAAATGTATTAGAAACTTTCAAAAAGTATTTTCAGAATATTAAATAAATAACCTGATTGTTTAATGATTATATTGATTGTCCTTTTAATTTTATTCTTTTATTTCTTTAACAATTATATAAGAATAAGAAGATACTCTCCGGTTTAATTAAGTAAATTTCAAAATTAATTAATTTTTAATTAATTAATTAATTAAATTTTTAATTTTTAACATTTAAAAAAATAATAGTTTTTACACTTCTAGAACGACGAAGACATAAAATATCTTGGCGAGCTATACGAAAATAAAACCCTTTATTCATTATCTTATTTTTATTTATTTGTTTTTTTCATCTCTATCAGCTGAAATCTTTTAAATCCAATGACTCTGGTAGGATGAGTCATCATAATCATCATTAGCCCAGCCAGTCCAAGACGTTCTACCTACTGGTAGATTTCGAGACGAGAGATGTTTTTTGTCATTTTACGGGGTAGGGTTGTCAGCTCTGCACCCAACGCTCAACAGTCATATGAGATCGGGACCTACATGTTCGAACCTACATCAGATCGATTTCGAAACACTACAAACAACC
The DNA here is from genome assembly GCA_021605095.1 of Caerostris extrusa. NCBI lineage: Eukaryota > Metazoa > Arthropoda > Arachnida > Araneae > Araneidae > Caerostris > Caerostris extrusa. The sequence goes on along the minus strand of BPLR01000370.1, from coordinate 46,721 downwards.
ATGGCACCGCCGGGATTCGACCCCGAAATCTGTTGTACCGAGTGCCAGAAGTATGATGAGTACTTACAAAAAAATATAGAATTCATCTTTATAAAAATTCCTCGTAAGACCAGTATTAGCGTATGCATCTGAAACCTAACAGCAAGAGAAGAGAAAATGTTGGCGATCTTTGAAAGAAAAGTGCTGCCAACTATTTTGGGTGGTATCAGTGACAATGGAAATGGGCGATAGAAGGTACTATTTTGAACTTTACAAACTTTTTAGAGACATTGACATTCTGAAATGTGTTGAACTGAACAGAATGAGATGGGCCGGTCATCTCATGAGAATGGAAAGTGACAGAGCTGCTTTGAAGGTTTTCAATGCAATCCCTTTTGGACAACGACCTAGGGGAAGACCGAAAAAGAGATGGGTCTACTGTTTAGACCAGGGATGGGCAAACTACGACCCGCGGGCCATCTCCGGCCCTCCGGAAGGTTCTATCCGGCCCACGGATAGAATTTTAATTTGCCAGTCCGCGGCAAATTAAAAGATATATATATTATTATATATCCATCTCCTTTTATACTTTAATTAAATATTTTTTTTTTTCTTCATTTTTTTTTTCAAAGGACTGATGATCTTTTTACTTTCTCTATTTTTCTACAAAACATAAATCGACGAAACTAGCAAGCACAGACATCTTTCAATCGGTAAAGTATTAAAAGCGGAAGTTCTTTGTGAGTTATAGCTGTAGATTGCGCCAACAAGTTAGAGTTTTACAAATCATGATTGAAAGTAAGTTTCCCAAATTTAATATCTCACGCCCAGAAAATCAGTGCTATGTTTGCTTCATCTTATATAAGTGAACAAGTGTTTTCAACTAGGAACCAACTTCATTCCTTAGAATCAGTACATCCCACTTCGAACCTCAAAAAAAAAAAAAAAAAAAAAAAAAAAAAAAAATGAAATCGCAATTTCATTCATCTCATCCACATATTTAAATTGTAATACTTGTCTATTGTTTTTAAAATTTTAGAAAAATTTATCTTGGCCCGCCAAACTTTTTTTTCGAGTTTTTGCCCGCGACCGAAAAAGTTTGCCCATCCCTGGTTTAAACTCTGATTTTAATGTTACTAAGATCAAAAACTGGAGACGGCCAAGAGGAGAACAGCCTGGCTGGATCTTTTAAAAAAGACTGTCGAGCCAGTTATGACGACTTTATAAAAGTCGCCTTTGTGTTTTTATCTCTTTGTGGCTCTATTTATATTGCGGATGCAGACATACAGCCTGCCGTCTGACAAACACAAAATAAGATTTTTGTCATTAGTGGGCATAGCTTTAGAAAAAGAAAAAAAAATGCAGGTGTCTTTTATCTTTTCCAAAGTCTCCAATCCCAATCTGCACTTCGGACGGATTCCTCATCTCTTGTGGTCTGAGCCGAAAAGCGATATTTTTAGCAGGTGTACTCCGTCAACGCCGTTTTCATTAAATGATATAAGTAGCCACATTTATAGGAAGACCGACGACGAATAAGTCTCCGTTGAGGAAGCTAATCTGCTGTGAATGAACTTTTAGTTTTAAATGCAATTTTCAGTTTCCTTAATATCTGGTTCATCCAAATCATTGCATTCTTTTACTACTGTGTCCAAAAAAGTAAGATCAACATTTTTTTCAAAAACTCTTTATTTATTCTTCCAAATTTATTTCATTGCCTACAAAGTAATCACCTCCGGTCACAATGCACTTATGCAAACTTTTTTTTGGAACGGAACAGAACGGTGTCCCCGGAGTTCAGTTTATGGAATAGCCAGAAGTCGCACGGTGTGAATACGGTGGTTGGGGAACGATATGGATATCTTTTTTTGGTGAAAAAGTCACGAAGAATCAATGCAGTGTGAGCTGGCGCCTTCAGTGTTTTCGGTACCGATCGAGATTGGACGCGTTTGAGGCCCAAATGGCATGGACCGATCCTTTTTGTATTTTTTTTTTTTCAACCGCTACTCTATTTAGAATCTTTCGGTACTTTTAAGTGTCTAAAACCTTTTTAATATATATATTTTTTTAATTATTTGAATGAAATAACTATTTTGAACTCATTTCTGCCATTTTCCCCCTCTGACTTCGCCGTTCTGTGAAGCGGAACCATTTGGTGCCGAAAAGGTTATTTTCACAGAACTTATTTGTTTCGTAGAACTGATTCCATTCTAAATTCGGACACTTTTATATTTCAAAGGTTTGTATTTTTATTTAATTATTAAAAAAAAAAAAAAAAGATCTTCTTCAGAGCAAATGTTTCGGAAGACGAGCTTTATTATCCAATGGACATGCTTTATTTAAGAGATCTCATGTCTGTCACCTCGATGTTAAAAATGGAACTGCCACTCTAAGATGAAATGACCCTGTATTGAAATAGAAGACATGCAATGCCGTAAATCATTGCAAATACATTAAAATGGCTATTTTCGGAACAGTTGAATTTCTATGAAACGCTTTTGAGCATGGAAAAAAAAAATGCTTTTATAATATTAGCGTAGAGGACGGTCTGTTGCTCAGCGGTGACGTTTCGCGAAACTTTATTCGACTGAATCTCCATCTTTATTGGGCCATTTGACGTCTTCTGGGCATGGTATCGAAATCATCAGACAGGAAGGATTAATATTTATACTTGGTCAAAATAGCGTCTGCATGCATGTTTTTGGAAATTAACAGGAATTGAGTATTCTTCTTATTTTTTTTTTTCTATAGCAACTGCTGCGGACGCTAGTTTTATTGGGGGTTATGCTTATCATTTATTTTTGAAAGCAGTGATGAATTTTGATGGCCCATAGAGTTCGAATATAGCTTTTAATAATAGTTCTTAAAATAATTTTTAAGAGTGGTCAAATTCAACGAGACACGCATGTCTCTTTGTCACCCTTTTCAATCTCACTGCTTTTCAGACTATTTTTTTTTTTTCGACGAGTGTCACTTAACTATTAGGTCATTGCCCACGGATGCAGTAGCTTCAACATTATTTTAGATGCATCACAACACGCGTAGATTCACGTTGAATCTCTTCAAACGATTCAAAAAGGTGCTCCCGGAGTGGTCTTTTGAGTTTAGGAATAGCCAGGAGTCGCATGGTGGGAATACAGTGGTTGTGGAACGATATGGGTTTCATTTTTGGCGAAAAAGTAACAATGAATCAATGCAGTGTGAGCTGGAGCATTCAGTGTTTTCGGTACCCTTCGAGATTGACGCGTTTGAGGCCCAAAATGGAATGGGCCGATCCTTTTGAAATCCAAACATCCTCAGCAAGGTCTCTCATTGTAAATCGACGGTTTGCCAGCACCAAAACTTTAATTTTTTGGACGTGAGCTTCGTCGGTTGGGGTTGGTGGTCGACCATAGGGCTGTCCGTCTTCAACGCGTTTCTGCCTTCTTTTTGAACTGTTTATACCACTTCTAAACATTTCTTTCCGATACAGGAATGCTCACCGAATGCCTTCTGCAACATTCTATACGTCTCCGCAGACAACATTAAATTCAAGTTCTCTGCTCAATTTATTCAGACATTTCAAAAATCTTCAGGAATCAGTTTTAGCATCTCACAAAACCGAGCGTCACTCAAACACTAATAAATATTTCGACGTGAAATTTCGCACAGTTGTCAAGGACAGTGCCAGAAAGATAAAAAGAAGAAAAATTGAAATACCACAAGCCCCGGGAAATTTAAATTGAAAATGCGTCTTACTTTTGAACACAGTAGTATCTAACAATTTTAAGTTAACAGGGGCAGTTTGAAAAAGGAAAAAGATGTCACCCTTGAATTTCTAATTAAACATTGCTGGATGTCCTAATGCGTGACTTCCCAGATGTCTTGGAAGAAGATCTTTGGATCCATCTGTTCCCCTGTAAGAAGGAGACTTTCTTAAGGCACCCAATAAGGGGTCCTTTTCTGCACACTTTCCGCCCTTGCTGTATTTACATGCTATGCATTTTATATTACATCAAAAGGGAGGGGGGTCTAAGTTGGGGTTTCGGATCACAATGGGACCACAATGGAAGGATGGCACGGTGCATTGAAAAAGGTGACGCCGTTTTAGAGATCATATAAATCAATATATAATAAAACGACGGGGTGGGTCTTTGGCTCTGAAGCATGTTTTTGACTTCCTTTAAAAGTCAAAGGCGTGTTTTTTGGTGGAGATTTGTCTCCATTGGGAGGGAAGAAAGGCTTGCGACTTGCTGATTTTTTTCGACAATGTCGAAGTGCTTGTTTAGAGGTGAGAAGTTCCGAATTTCTATTTTTAAGCTTTTTTTTTTTATTGTTATTATTTCTTCCTTTTGTTAGGATTTCCTTTTCTTTTCTTAATTTTTTTTTTTTTTTTTGCATTTTTTCCGAACCATTTAGCAGAAAGTCGATTTTAGTAATGTTGTACGAGGATATATATATATATATATATATACATATTTTTAAATTGTACTAAAATTAGTTCAAATCGCCTCAGATATTCGATCACCTCAGATCACCGATTGTTTAAATCACGAGTAAACGCTGATTCATCGAAAATATTTTCTTAAAAAAGACATGTACCACAATATATAAATTGTAAATTGATTGACATTGAGATTAAAATTAATGATAACAATAAATAAAAGCACAGGTTGGAATCCTATGATGGCATGTGTTTACAGTCAATGTTTTTAGGAAAGATAATAATGTTTTTACATTATGAAAGTGTGTACAAGTTTTCTACACACCCAAATGTAAAAATATTTTTTTTAAAAATATTTTATTAAAATTAGTTCAAATCACATCAGATATTCGATCACCTGAGATCACCGATTGTTTAATTCAAGGGTGGCCAACCCGAAGAGCCCGCGGGCCGCCTGCAGTCCGCCTTGAACATTTTCCCGGCCCGTGAGATGTATCACACTTTTACAAAATATATTTATTTCATAGTAGTGGAAGCCAATGTATTCAAAAATACATTATGTGTGCATCCATAGATCCATAGATTCAAAAATGAACTTTGATTTTTAAGATAATATTATTGCTCAAACAAATATCGCACTAGTAAAATAAATATTTTTTAAGGATTTCATTTATTTATTTCGTTTACTATATATTTATAAATTTCATTTTTAGTGTTATATATTTCTTTACAATATGAGTTTAGTATCACTATTGTTATATTATCTATGTTTAACATGTAAGAATAATAGTAAACACACACACACACACAAAAATAACTCATTATGTTTCAATTGTTCACTCCAAAAAATGTCCTTAGCGGGTCTAAATCTAATAGGGAACCAACCAAAATGAATGTCTGTAGTGGGTCTAAATTATAATAGATAATTTTACATGCAGCCCGCAGAGTTAGGATGTAAGTCCAAATTGGCGCGCAAGTTCATTTGGGTTGGCCACTCATGGTTTAAATCGCAATTGGAGGGCTGGTTCGTTGGAAAGATTTTCTTATTAAAAAAAATCATGCACAACAGCATATAAATTATAAATTGACATGGGCTTTAGCAGTGATTTTTCTCACTGGCTGCATGAGTATTTTGAAGTGTTTTATTTATTTATTTTTCAATTCTTTTGTATTAGCTCACACTCACCCTATATATATCTTGTTCACATTTTCAATCGTTCATGAAATACTTTTTATTCGTCCACTCAACTTCAAATACATTTTTTTTTTAACTTGTAGTGGATGTTAAGTTTTTTTTTTCAAATATTAATTCATCAATTACATTTAATTCATTAAATTTAGTTTTAAATGGCAGAAAAAAAAAACCCTCTTTCTAAGATATTTAGCAGGATATAAATTTAGGAATCAATATCGTCAGTGGCGAAGCTTGTAGAATCGCTGGAAATTTTTTTTTTTTCTTTCAGATTCTTTTTTTTTTCCATTCTGGATTCGAGGAGTGTGAGTCGAGGAGGGAACAAAATGGAAAATGAAACATGTGAATAAACGAGTGAGAGAGATGGAAATTGTATATGTGTGAGAGAGAAATAACTTTTGAAAAGTGAATGAAAACTTAAAAAAAAAATGAATTCAAATTACTTATAAAGGACTTTCTGCAATATAGTGAAAAAAAAAAAAAAAATTAACTTAAAATTTTTTTTGTATATTACATGTTTTCTTTTTTTTTATTTTCCAGTTGTAATAACCGAACAATGCAAAAGTCGTTGATATCACAAAGTGGTGTTTTTTAAAGAAAATCATTTTAAAAGGCTACTTTTAACTTTACCTAATTAACTCCCTGTCACTACAGGCCATGGTGGACTAAGACTTGCCATTCATGGCAGCTTTATAGACAGGAGACGTTTTTCTTTTCACAAGGTGGTGGGAATGTCGACCCTACGATCTATAATCATATTAGACGGAGACCTCCGTTTTAAGGTGGATTCCGAACCACGACATGCATCAACGGAATCGAAGGGATCGAACCCAAAAATTTGGCACCCAGCGCCAGTCACTCGGCCATCATGCCCTCACTTTTAATTCCAGTAAAAAGAAAAAAAAAAATTAAATCTGTCCGCCTATAAAATATTTGGTTTCATTTATCACTCCATTACCCTACAATTTAATCTATAATATTCAGTCCATAGTTTATTTTTGCATGCCCTTTTTGATAGATTTACAAATGCACTTATGTACCAAAGATACGCGTACGTATCACTTCTTTGATATTCAACTTCATACTACCGTGTCCAAAAAGTAAGACCCGTTTTCAATTTAAAATTCCCGGGTAAATGGCATTTCAGTTTTTTTTTTTTTTTTTAGCTTGCTGGAACTGTCCTTTGGCATATGTGTGAAATTTGACGTCAAAATATTCATGAGTGCTTGAGTGACGCTTTGCTTTGGGAGACGCTAAAACTGATTCGGCGATTTTTGAAATGTCTCTTCATTAAACTCAAAACGGTGCCCCGGAGAGTCTTTTGAGTTTAGGGAATAGCCAGAAGTAGCACGATGCTAAATCAGGTGAATACGCTGGATGCGGAACAATATGTGTTACATTTTTGGCGAAAAAGTCTAGAAAATTAATGCAGTGTGAGCTTGCATAGTCAGTGTTTTCGGTACCAATCAAGATGTGACGCGTTTGATGCCCAAAACATCTTTTAAAATGGAATTTTGAAATTCCAACATCATCAAGATCTCTAATTGTAAATCGACGGTTTGCAAGCACCCAATCTTTAATATTTTGGACGTGAGCTTCGTTTGTTGAGGTTGGTGGTCGACCAGAGGGTTCGTCTTCAACTCGTTCTCTGCCTTCTTTGAAATGTTTATACCATTTCTAAATTCAATTTCTAAGCATTTCAATGTTGCAGAAGGTATTCACCGAATGCCTTCTGCAACATTCTATACGTTTCCGCTAACAAAACTGAATGAAAGTTCTTTGCCCAATGAATTCAGACATTTCAGACAAAATCGCCGGAATCAGTTTCAGCGTCTCGCGAAGCCAAGCGTAGCTCAAACAGTAATGAATATTTTGACGTGAAATTTCACACATATGCCAAGGACAGTACCAGCGACCTAAAAGAAAAAAGATTGAAATTCCATAAGAACCTGGAATTTTAAATTGAAAATGGTCTTTCTTTTTGGACACAGTCGATCAAGTTGGCGTTAAAACTTTAATTGGACAATCATTCAGCTACATCCTGAGAAGAAGGAGTCTCCAAGCCAATGAAGTTCATTAAATAGGTTCCTCAAAGTATTTCAAAGGGTCTGCATCTTCCGGCTTTGATAAACTTGACCCATATGTCGCCCGTCCAGTTCTGAATGTGAATGGACAAACTAGCCTTCTTGGGTCGTCACAATACCCTACATACACACAATGGACATGCTGCCCTAGAGCATTTCCCGCTAAGGCCAGCTGGACCCTGTGACGCAAAGCTGGACCCCCAAAACAACGGACGTTCGGAAGTGGCCATCTGCCAGATCCCCCTCCTCCACCCTTCGCTTCCATGACAAACACACCGGAGCTAAGAAAATATCAAGAAGGCTCCAACGTACTTCTTTCTGCAGATTTTGTTATTTGCTTTTATCGTCTGTTGCCGAGTTTAGAGATCCCTGTCCTGGTGGAGGGGTGGATGAAAAGAGAGAAGGGTCAATCGAAGAGAGGTTGGCGCGTGCCCACCATTATGGCGATCCCTACAAAGATCCGCCGATCTATTAGAATGGGGGGTTGACAAACGACTTTGGGGGATCGATGTTTTATGGAATAATAGAATCTCTCAAAGATTATATTCGAGGAGGAAGTCGTCTCCTTTGAAGGCAGATGCGGAGAAATTAGTGTGCCACGCGCGCGATTTCTTTCTTCCTTGGGTTGTTGGTTTGGCTGAGGGGCTTCAGAATTTTAGTGCTTAAAGAATTGTTTGGGTGCAAGAGGTTTGGCTTCCGCTCATTCGATCCGGCTTGCTATCCGGCTGGGTGCTGCCGGGATCTGGAAGGGGTTAAAAGGTGCGGTTTGCAGTCGTTATTATTTTTTTATGTATATCTAGAACAGGACTGGGCTTCAACGTTACAGGATGAACCTTCAAAATTTGAAAAAAGTGACTTTTACTGCAAAAAAAAAAGAAAAAAAAAAAAAAAAATGTAATTCATGAAAGTTTATTTTAATTAATAATTTTATATAGGTTTTCACTATTTTTTTTTGTTATAATGCAAACGCTTACACAATTGTCTTTGATGCCTTAAGGCAAGCGCTGCAGCGACGTTACTCATTTAGCACTGCCCATGGGCTACGTGTAGCTTGAAGATAAGCTACGGATCCGGAGTAACAATACCTCCGCAAAGCTCTATGATCATATTATTAATATTATAAACTAACGCCATTAGCGTCAAAGCGTTATATCTGTGTTATTTCTTTCCTCTCATTTTGAATGTTATATTTCACTGTAATAATTGTGGAAGATAACAATAATAAATGCAGGTGGTAGATGAACACACGACAACTATTTTTGGTAACCAAAATCTTGTAGCGTGTAGCTTGAAGATAAGCTGTGGACGCGGAGTAATACTCAAAATGAAATATAAAAAAACATATAAAAATAAACGAAATAAAAATAAGAAATCATTAAAAATTATTTATTTTAATAGTGTGATATGTGTTTCTCCACTCTTACTTAGCTTTTACAAAGATCTCAATTTGGGTATTTGTACATCGTAATGGGTGTGGCAGGATAGAGTCCCTTATGATTCCCTTTATGTTATGTTATGTCCCTTATGTTTCAGCATGTTTTGTGTTTGATTAATTGGTCAACTGTAAACTCACAAATAAAAAGCAATATCTGTCATATAGAATATTATTTTAAGATTAAAGTTAATTTTTCTTATAATTTTAACACTTCATTTTTAAATATAGGGATGCACACATATTGTATTTTAATAATACATTGGTTTTCTCTACTTTGACCATTATAAAATAAATATATATATTGTAAAAGTGTGGTAAATCTCACGGGCCAGAAAAATGTTCAAGTCGGCCACGGGTTGACCACCTCTACTTTAAAGGAAAGTTTTTTTGTTATAAAAATAAAACTTTAATTTTCCCCCTTATTTTCGAAGAAAAAAAGACGAGTTGTTCAAATATTCTGCCAAAAAAGACACTTTTTTTTTGCCCCCCATCGAGAATTTACTGTTGAAAGTTTAAATGTAAATTTTTTTTTAATTTTTAGAATAAATTACCAAAATACCTGCTTCAAAGATTCTGATTTAAAAGATATTAAAGAAAGCGTTTATAATTTGAACAAATGTCTCATACCATCGTATTCTTTTTGCACAAAAATCAAACATTTCTTCGAAGATTAATAATTTCCTGACGACTTCTTTTAATATAAAGAAGAAAAAAACCCAAAACAAAACCTCTTTTTATTCGATTCATAATTGCATTGCCAAAAACCCTCCTGTGTGAACTTGCACCTCAAAAGAAAGGACCAGAGAAAGACTTCTTATGCCAAAACTCCAATGTCAAACCCGAAGTAAATTGAACATCATGCTGACACTGTCCAGGAACAGGATGTATATGTAAATCTATAAACACGAAAGAAATAAAAAAAATTGCTGCTAAAGAACCACTTTTGATAACTACGTGTCGTCCCCTGCCTCAGAGCAGTTTTGTTCTTGGTCCTAATGGTTTACGTAACCGTTGCGCTCCATCTGGTAGATCTGCGGCAATTATTAGTTGCTTCTTATGAAAAAAAGGATAAGGAGTTCTTCTTATCGCTGTAAACAGTGGCGTGCGGCGCGTGCCATGGATTATAGATTGCGCCAAGGAGGGAAGGGAGGGAGGAATCATCAGCAGCTGTTGGATCTGCATCTGTTAAAACTCCACCTGTTGACAAACACCTAGCAGCCATGCCTTCTGCGCATCACTCAGCGAATGCAAAGTTCAGTTTTTTCTCCTTGGTTTTTCATGAAGAGGAGGTTTCGTTTGAGTTGGACCAGTCACTTTTTTTATTATTGTTATTTTAATCTCGTGTTATTAAAAGTTTAATCTAAAAAGAAAGACAGAACATAAGCACTTTTTTTTTTTTTTTTTTTCTGTACAGAATATATTTATATACAATTTGGAAAATGGCCATGTGGTACTTTTATAATTTTTATTTTTAAAAATTTTTTTTTTTTTTTCGTATATGTTAGTGGATCTTATATGTGGCGTTTTTGTTTTAGAAGTTCAAAGCTGATCCTCAAATACAAGGATTCTTTTTTTTTATTTTTATTTTAGAATAAATTTAATGGCAAATACTAACTGTTAAGATAATTAAAAATAGGATTGGAGATTTTAATAAAATTGCTTAACAGGATTAAATATTACTTCAAGAAATGCGAACATTTTTCTAAATGATCTTTTTATTCTTATTCTTTTGTTTCTTATAGTTTTTCACGAAGAAGAGGTTTCATTTTGAGTTGGACCAGTGACTTTTTTATTATTGTTATTTTATTCTCGTGTTATTAAAGTTTAATCTAACAGAACGACAGAACATAAGCATTTTTTTTTTTTCTTCTTACAGAATATCTAATATATAAAATTTTCGTGTCACAGTGTTTGTTGCCAAACTCCTCCGAAACGGCTCGACCGATTCTTATGAAAATTTTTGTGCATATTTGGTAGGTCTGGTGAATCGGTCGTAATCTATTTTTTAAACCCTAAGTGATAAGGGTGGTCCACCCCTAAATATTTTTAAAATTTCTTTGGCAAACCAATGTAGTGGCAACAATGTATTGTTAATGTTTAGTTAAGCAAAATTGGAAACTTTATTATTGTTCTAAGAAAAATAAAGATGGCTGAAATTCCCGTGTCACGATGTTTGTTCGCGATGAACTGCGAAACTAACCATCCGATTTTAACTTTTTTTTTTTTTTTAAATGTGTGTTTTTTTCCAACGTGAGAGATAGGATAGTTTTTATTCAGATTTTTTTTTCGTATTTAATTGCAAAATCGTTTAAAATCTGCCATTGAGGCAGGCGCCAATCTTGCAACCCTGAATTTTCGCCAATTTTCCGCCAATTTCTTTAGGGTTGCAATACTGCAATTAGAGGAATTCGTAGCTTCATTTTTCGAACAATATAATGACTATTTTATTGCTATTTCGATAATTAATTGCAGAATTCTTATTTGCACTAATTTCATCGTTGGAGTAAAAGTTTGTTTCCACCACAGACGAAAGATATACCACAATAAAAGAATGGCGCCGTGTCTCGATGCCTGTACTACATAACCGTAAAATTCTCATGTTCTGAATATTATTGTTTTATGTACTACTTTTAAATTTTGTGAAAATTATATTGTATGAAATTTATATTATTTCTATGAGAAATAAATCAAATGTATGTAAGTATTACCTGATTTGATTATCAATATTTTTTTTTTATAATTTTATTTTCTAAGTTTGAATTTGAATTGAATAAAATATATTGAATGAAAAGTTGTGAATCAAAACATTGAACTTTTCTATGCTTAAAGTTTGTCAACATGTGTTGTATTTGATTAAGAATTCTAAAAATTAAATGTGATCTAACAAGATAATATAATATAGACAATATAATTTTAAAGAAAGATGATGAATTTTAAGAATTTTTTTTTGAAAAGTGTGAAAATGAAGTAAACTCTGCAATTATTTGATATAATGATAACATTAAAATTTTATAAAAGGTATTATAATAGTTGCAAGTTGAAAATCAAGGACATTTTATTTTAAAAAATTTTGTTATTTGAAAAACAAAGAATTTGAGTTATAAATTTGAGTGATTTGAATATTGTCGAAGAAAAATTGATAAATGGTACTTTTAAGTTGGAAGTTATTTAAAGAAAACAAAACAAATAAATAAGTGTTTATATTAATAAAGGAGAATTTAAAGCTCAATAACATTTTTATGTATGTACATTTGTTTTGATTTATATTTAAAAGTTGGTTTTTAATTATTTCTTATTTGAATTTTTATGCATTTTCTATTCATTCAAAACATCACAATAAAAATATTTCTGTTCTAAATGCTTTGAAACTTCATGTAAAAGTTTTCTTTAAATGTATGAAAGGAATAGAACATGAAATTAACCTAAATTCATAAATTATTTTATTTTAGTTTTCAAACTAAAATTTTTGTAAATTTGTAAAAAAAAGTTTGTGTCGACAAACTTTAAGCATACAAAATGTATAAATAATTGAGATATAAATTTGAAAAACAGTATATTACCTACATAAGGCATATTCCCAGCATAAAAATACTTGCAAAGGAAAAAACTATTCATGTTTTATTTATTTTTGAATTATAAAATTTTGCAACAATATCACATTTTTGCAATGTTTATCCATATTTTAAAGAATAAATTGTATAAAGAATAGTTAAAGTTGATATTTTTATGTGAAATTCAAAGGTTTTGAATATATTTAATCAAAACACTTGCAAAAGGCTAAATATTTTAAATTCAGGTCATTTCATATTAAAAAGCCTTTGCAAATAGCAGGAAGTTGTAAAAAAAAAAGTTTGTCGAGCAAATTTTAACTTTTTCAAAACAAAGCACAGAAAATATTTACAGCTTTAAGGAAAAAAACGAAACTATATTTTTTTAATAAATAAGACTATGAACTTGATAATTCAATGGCATTTTAATATATTTACAACATTTCTAAAAGTAACATATCTAATTAAAAGTTGTTTTTAGCTTTTTCTCAGAATGAATTTTTATGCTTTTGTTTTCATGTGAAACACCATAACACAAGTAATTTTGATCCAAATGCTACAAAACTTTGTATTTATGTTTTTCATAAATATTTACAGGGAATAGACCTCTGAAATGATTATAGCTACATAAATATTTTTTATTTCAATTGTTAAACTTGGAATTACATGCAAATTTTGGAAGAATTTTGTGTCGACAGCATTTAAACTAGCACAAAATAATAAAGATATAAATTTACCAGAGGTCTATTCACTGTAAAATGTTAGTACAAACAAATACAAACTTAGAAATTTAAAAAATATTGATTTGATTTCAGGTTTTGTAACAGTATCAATTTTTGGCCATTTTTTCTCTTATTTTAGCTTATAAAAATTTAAAAAAAATAATATTGAAATTTTTTTATGTGAAATCATTAGTTTTTAGATACATTCAATCCAAAAATGTGTACAAAGATAAAAATTTCAAAAAAATTCCTTCGAAGGTGTTCGTGTATCTTAAACGATCGTTTGCATTTGTATTTTATTGTGAATTTTTTTAAAGTCTTTTCTTATTATATCCCGATTTTATTTTAATTGTATTGTATTTTTTCAATTATCATTTTCAGTAAACGACCACCAAAAAAATCTAACCTCAGAATCCGTGTTTCTCCCATGGGCAGCTGTATGTTGCATGCTCACGTGTTCGAAAACCATCGAATTTATTTATTTCGACGAAAGACAGACTAACAAGAAATATTTTTCATTTCTTAGTTAAATGAAAGTAATGATTATTAAAAATTATATTACGTAAAATAATTATAAAACAGTCTTAAAAATCAACATTATCTACCTCATTCATTAAATTAATAAAAATTAAATATTTTCTATTCGTTGAAACTTAATTTGATCTTTTCATCCTTCTTTACCAATCACTTCCTTAACAATACCAATTATAGTATCTAATAATTGAACGAAATACAAGAAAGCCACAGCAACGCGTGGCCGGGTCTTCTAGTATTTATATACATTTTGGATATGGCCATGTGGTATTTTTATACTTTTTTTTTTTTTTTTTTTATTCTATTGTGTTTTCGTATATGTTAGTGGATTTTGAGAATATGGTGGCATTTTGTTTTAGAAGTTCAAAGCTGATGTTCAAATACAAGGAATTTTTTTTTTTTTTTTTTGAATAAATTGAATTGTTAAGATAATTAAAATAAGATTGCTAGAATTGTTACTGTTAAGATAATTAAAAATAAGATTGAAGATTTTAATAAAATTGCTTATATTTCAAACCGAAGTAAACAGGATTAAATATTACTTCAAAAAATTATATTTGTGAAAATTTTTCTAAAGGATATAACTCAAGTTATGAATGACATTGTTTAATTATTATTATTTTATTCTCGTGTTATTAATTTAATCGAAAGGAACGACAGAACATAAGCACTTTTTTTCTTTTCTTGCAGAATACATTCATACATATTTTGGAAATGGTACTTTTATACTTTTTTTATTATTATTTTACGGGGCTTTCGTATATGTTGGTGGATTTGAAGAATATGGTGGCATTTTGTTTTAGAAGTTCAAAGCTGATGTTCAAATACAAGGAATTTTTTTTTCTTTTTTTAAATTTTTGAATAAATTGAATTGCAAGTATTGTTAAGATAATTAAAATAAGATTGCTAGAATTGTTACTGTTAAGATAATTAAAAATAAGATTGAAGATTTTAATAAAATTGCTTATATTTCAAACCGAAGTAAACAGGATTAAATATTACTTCAAAAAATTATATTTGTGAAAATTTTTCTAAAGGATATAACTCAAGTTATGAATGACACAAGCGTGTTTAATTATTATTATTTTATTCTCGTGTTATTAAAGTTTAATCGAAAGGAACGACAGAACATAAGCACTTTTTTTTTCTTTTCTTGCAGAATACATTCATACATATTTTGGAAATGGTACTTTTATACTTTTTTTTATTATTATTTTACGGGGCTTTCGTATATGTTGGTGGATTTGAAGAATATGGTGGCATTTTGTTTTAGAAGTTCAAAGCTGATGTTCAAATACAAGGAACTTTTTTTTTTTTTAAATTTTTGAATAAATTGAATTGCAAATATTGTTAAGATAATTAAAAATAAGATTGAAGATTTTAATAAAATTGCTTGTATTTTGAAATATTTCAAACCAAAATACCAGGATTCAATATTACTTCAAGAAATTATATTTGTGAACATTTTTTCTAAATGATATAACTCACGCTATAAAAGACATGTGATTTATTATTATTTTTTTTAATCTTACATAAATCTAAAAAAAGCAACAGAATATGAAAAGCTTTTTTTTTTTACCTTTAATTTAATAAAAAAATAATAATAAAAATTTAAATGACTGTGATGCACTTTTATTCAAAATAAAAAAATTTATTTCTAGTTTGTTTTGAAATTTCTTAGATCTTCAGAAGCGTACCCTATTCAAGTTTGATCCAAGCACCAAGTCAAGTTTGATCTTTGAAGTTTAAACCTAATTTAAAGAATTATTTCTAATTACAAAAAGTATTGAACTTCAAAGTGAAGATTGCTAAGGTTATTAGAAAAAGTTTTTTACATTTTAGTTAAATAGTATTATTGGGAATGTGTTAATATCAAATAATATTTTTAAAAATATTCAAAATCTTTCCTTTTTTCTTAATAATACCTTGGAACATTTATTATTTAAAAACCTATGAATTTAATTTTTATCGTGTTCATTACCACCAATTTGATTCTATATTTGTAGAGTGAAGAAAGTAATCCAAAATCCTCGCTACGTTTGCCAGTAATAAATTATTTTTATGTTATTCTAATGCAGACAGTTGATCTTTATGTCGTAAGCATAAAGTGCTGCACCGTTGTTACTCATTTAGCGCTACCCAGCGGATATGTGAAGCTCGAAGATATGCTAAGGACGCGAGTGACACTACCCCTCACAACGCTCTACGATCTTATTAGACCGGAACCTACGGTTTAAAGTGGATTGCGAACCACTACAAACTTCCATGGCACCACTGGGACTCCAACCCGAAACCTGTGATACTGAGGACCAGAGCGCGAGCCACTCGCCCATCAGATCTCAAGCTATTATTTTCATGGATGCAAAAATAAAGAAAGGATTGGAAATAGATTATTTAAGAAAAAAATAAATTCCATCAGATTTCGTTATGGGAACTGCTTATAGATTCTTCTCGAGAATTTCTACTGCATGTCTTGACATCTTACTGTCTTTATGTGTTCTAATTTTCCTGTCTAAATACAAAAGATGTGTATGAGCAATAATAAGTGAAATCAGAAACCTTTCTATAAAAATAAATAAATAAATTGTAGAATGAATATCTCTTTTTTCAGACGTAACCTATTTTTAAACTTTCTAATTTGTTTGCTATTTGAATATGAATCTTTAAATTTGTATGTTCCTTCAATTAAAAATTTTATAGGTACATACAATCGAAGTGTATATTAGATCAGATTTGAATTTACATCTGTGTTGTTTTGTAAAAAAAAGTTAGCATTGAGGGACTGAACGTTATAAATGCATGGCTGCAAATAATTAATAAAAGTAAGTAATATTAAAAAAACTAGATGAAAAAATTCATAATAAATTATTAAAATTAATTATTAAATAATTATATTAAATTATATTAATAATTATTCAAATTAATTGTTAAATTTCTTTCTTTCAAAACTGCTTCATATTGCATACTCACACCCCTAACTAAGTAATCGATTCGCTCATTTCCGTTTTAAAGCGGATGTTTATCTTTCTATACAATCGGTAAACTGAAAACTGCTTTTAAAACTAAATAATCTTCTAAAATGTATTTATTGATTTACAAGTTATTTTAAGGTTGTTGTTGTTTTTTTTTCTACCTTGTTAATTTTATTCTTGTTTTTCAATCCTTATAAAAGAATGACATATTTTATTATTTTTTAATCTAAATATTCTGAAAAAAAATGGCTCGCTGTAGTTAAATATATTTAGTATTGCATAGCTAATAAACCATGTGTATTAATTTATTTTATTTTTCATATGACAAAAAATATACAAGAAATAACGATACAAATAAATAACTAATAATAATTTAACAATGTAATAATAATAGAGAAATATTATAATATAAGTGAATTTAACTTAAAATTTTTATATGTTTATGAAATGAAAATGTTTTTTTTTTCAAATGTTTAGTCCAATTTGTTTGTTTTTAAAATATTGAAATAAAAAAACATTTTTGACGTAACTATTTTGTCTTAATAGCTGCAAAAATAAAAAATCTTATTGATTTAAAATAAAAATAATAAATAAATAAATAATAATTATTAAAAATAATAAATAATTATAATACATTTTTTTTGATAAAAATGGATAAAATCAAGATGAATTCATAAAAATTTAGGAAAAAAAGTCTTTTAGATATTTGTAAATTGGAGAATCATTTTATGAGTTATTTGTTTGTTAAAATGGAAAATTGTTTAGAATTTCTTTAAAATGAATTATTGTTTTTGATTTCTTTAAATTTCCCATACATGCAATCAATTCATTCTTGCATGATTTTTATCATGACTTTTAGCAAAACGTTTTTGAATTCCCTTTATATCTATACTATTTGCGTAGAAATGTTGAATAAAAGAAATTAGTATAGTTATAAGTATAGTTATAATTAGAAATAGTATTAGGGAGAAGTCGGATTAAAGTGTTTTTTTTTTCAATGTTGAATGACTTTTGCAGTGGGCGGCTCTCCTGAAGATTATTATTATTTTTGTTTTTATGTTAAATACACATCTATCAACAGTCATAAAGTGTTTAATAATTAAATTTATTTATTATCGGTAAAAACAAAAAGAAATGCACTTGCAGATTGTATTTCAACCGTCCAAA
Organism: Caerostris extrusa; assembly: GCA_021605095.1. Lineage (NCBI taxonomy): Eukaryota > Metazoa > Arthropoda > Arachnida > Araneae > Araneidae > Caerostris > Caerostris extrusa. The sequence goes on along the minus strand of BPLR01000370.1, from coordinate 28,668 downwards.
TGTCATGCAATTAATAAAATGCTAATCACTTTTCTTGAGATTTTAAACATTTGTATTTCCAATGACTATAAGTATTCGCAGTGCGTTGATCCATTCCTTCTATTTGAAGTTTCACATTTATCCCTTTTGGCATTTTCCCGTGCTTATGGAGCTGTAGAGTGCTTCTTATTGTATTTGGATTACTTCTTTCTTCATTTATGCCTAGAATTTTCAAACTTTAATATATTCTTTTTGGCTATTAAAGATAGCGTTTCTGGTAGAATTGGGCATGCTTAATTCTTCATTTACGACGTCATTTATTTTACTTTTTTGTATATTCATATTTTTTTAGAGATTCTTGAACAATTCCTTCTTCATGAAGTTCTTGATTGCTATATATTCATGTGGCTATTTGAATTTGGCTATTCTTGTAGTATTCCAATCCATTGCTTCCTATATCTCGTGAATTATTAAACATTGGCATATTCCCGAGTTTATTCATCCGATCTCGAATGTTGGCACATGATAAGTTGAAATTCGCCGAGCTGATTTCAGCATTTTTTAAATTTTAATATTTATGTTTGTCAATGTTTTATAACCTAATTAAACAACAGTATAAAAAAAAAACAATTTCCACAAAACTTGTATTTTTGGCTGTGAACTTTGTCGGTTATCCTAAAATAAACATTTCAAGGATAAAATCTTTCATGCTAAAATGTATCGACATGCAACATTACATACAAACAACCAACAGATTAAAATATTTTCATTTAAAAAAATTGAACTTCTATCCCAATGTGCTTGGTTTTAAAAAAATTATTTATTTGATATATTATAGAAAATATTCAATAGCTAAGCTATTTCTTATAAAACTTATGCTTTTTCAATTCCTACTATTAGGTCACACTCTCCCTATATATATTTATATATCTTGTTCACATTTTCAATCGTTCATAAAATACTTTACTATTCCTTCACTCAAGTTCGAATACATTTTTTAACTTGTAGTGGAGGACACTGGATGTTGATACAGTTTTTTCAAATATTAATTCATTAATGATCTTTATTACATTAAATAGAGTTTTAGCAGTTTGTAATGAAAATTGAAATCAACGGGTAGTAGCTCAATCGGTACAATGCAAGATTTCAGTATTCTTCACGTGAAGGTGAAGAATGCGAGTTCAATTCTTGCGAAAATCAATAATATTTTGATAAATTTTTTTTGAAAATTTTTGCTATAAGTAGACGTTTTATCCAAATGATTTTCGAGAGTGAGTTAGCAGTTGGGGCTTAGTGGTTAGAACGAAGGATTTTTCTCAAAAAATAAAATTGAAGGAACTTTGTTGGAATTCTGTTAAAATTGAAGGAATCTTGTTCACATTTTCAATAGTTCATAAAATAACTTTTTTTCATCCACTTGAGTTCGAATATATTTTTGAACTTGTAGTGGATGACACTTTGATCTTAATACATTTTTTTTTCAAATTTGAATTCATTTTGCCATTTAGTATTGTGATTGTGTCATAAGTATATACATAATTATATTAATTGTAATTATTGAATAAAAGTAACTAAAATAAAATTTTTTTCTTTATTGACCTAAGTAGGAATTGACTTAAAAAAATTTTTTTATTAGATTTTAGAAGAAGGAAAAAAACTCAGCGCAGACTTTCTGCTCGAACGCTTCCGCGAGTTGCGCCAAGTCCCACGAGAACTAGCAGCACCACGGCAGATGCCTCAGATACTGCATGCGAGGAAGTCTGGCCATTTCTGGAAAAACAGGAAAAAGGTACCATGTATGTTGGTATCCCAGGTGCCCTCCTCGTGGGGAAAGGCTCCAACTGGGAAATACCTGAGGACATTTTTTTGCTGCAGGGCACCTGGCAGTGCTGGAAGAACTTCGTTTTCCATATATTCTCCAAGGCACCTGTAAAAGGTGTTTAGGAGATCGACACCTCGGATCGCTGCAAAGTGTCGGGAAGGAACACGTTGGGTTTCTGGACTGGAAGTTCTTTGAACTGGAGGCATCAACACCCAATTTAACACCCCTACTTCTGTAAAGTTTTAAAACTTTTTGGTGCTAAAATATACAGTCCAGTCACATTAATGTGTCCACCACCTACTTTCGACGGCAAAGTGAAATAACCAGTCACAAAAGGCAGGTGGCAGCACATTGCAGTGGAGTGTATAGAAAGGATGTCCTAGATCATCGAAAAGCATTTCAATCATTATATTTATTTATAGTCAATTTTATAAGCCGCTCTGACAAAGGTGGTTATTCTGGCTTTTGACAGGTGGCCACATTAATGTGACTGGACTGTGTATATGGACATGCAGTATTACTTAAGAAAAAAACAGTTTAAAAAATTTGTTCTGCCTATAATCTGTGGTTTATGCTTAAAAGTCTGGTGTTTTATGGGTGGGGTGCCATTACATACTACTGTGTTCAAACAGTAAGACCCATTTTCAATTTAAAACTCCCGGGGCTTACGGATTTTCAATTTTCTTTTCTTTTTTAGGTGGCTGACAGTGTCCTTGACATCTGTGTGTGAAATTTCACGTCAAAATATTCATTAGGGTATGATTGTCAGCCCTACACCCATCGCTATACAGATGTATTAGACCGGGACCTATGGTTTTAAAATGGATTTCGAACCACTACAAAGATCCATGGCACCGCACGGACTCGGAACAGAAACCTGTAGCCCAGGGTGCTAATCACACGGACAACAAACTTCAATTTTGTCTTCGTGTAATTTAATGTGAAGATATAAACCACCAAAGTATGGCACATGAGACCTTTAATAAATTCCTACAGAAGAAAATTTAAGCGACTTGTCATCTTTTTCAAGAGAGCAAATCTACAAACAAATGTTTACTGCAGTGGTATCTGAATGGCCGAGTGGCTAGCGCTCTGGCACTCGACACAACAGGTTTCATCGTTCTATCCCAGCGGTGCCATGGATATTTGTAGTGGTTAGGAATCCACTTTTAAAACCGTAGGTCCTGGTCTAACAGGATCGTAGAGCGTTGCGGGGTAGTGTGACTCCGCATCCGTAGCTTATCTTCAAGCTTTACGCCCCCCCTTCCCCCGGGTAGTGCTAAGTGAGTAACGTCGGTGCAGCACTTGCCTTAAGGCATCTAAGACAACTGTCTAAGTGTTTGCCAGCTGCATTAGAACAAAAAAAAATATATTCTCGAACTCATATTGCGCGGGGAACATGTTATATGTTCACTTGTATTGACCATCCCTAGATACGCACATTTGACTGTTGATAGCACAGCAAACCAGACTCTTCGTTGAAGTTGTTAGCTCTTTTGGTTCAACCTACACCAACTAACATGATGCATTAGAAGGCTTTGCCTAATGAATTTTTTGTTCTAATGCATTAATTAGGCTTTGCCTGATGCATTAGGACAAAAAAATGTTTACTGCATATCTTCAGAATCACGAAAATACTTTATGAATGAATTTTTTTAAGAACACTGTTTTGGGATTCATTCCTTTCAAGATTTATTAAGTTTCAAACTTGTAAACTATTGAGCATGCGCACGAATGCGTCCCTCGAGTTCTCTCCCTAGTCGGAAAGTGCTCACCTGGTTCCACTCATGCGATCCCCACTGGGTTAATAATCGCTGCTGCAGGTGCCTAAAACAGATGAGCATTTTTCTCAAATAGCTGCTTCTCTCTTCTTCCCCTTACTCAAATTTAAATTCCAGGTGGAGTCAGTGGCAAAGAGGGAATAAGTCACCATTGCTCTGGAATTCATGCAAAAAGGAGGCACCCTCTCCCTCGAGTTCCCACGAGAAGACATCTGGAATTAAAAGTATGGCAATGCTCGTCTGGAGCACTCAGACCTGAAGAACGAATTCATTAGCTGAAATCCCTTAGTTTTTCCCAAATGCATTCCATACTGTGGAAAAAGGCTTCTTTTACGCGTTTTGGAAAAGTTGCATATTTTAAACGAATCATTTGTTTGTTTTTTTAAGCTAGGGGAAGGATTTGTTTGTGTTCCCAGTATATGATGTATCATGTTCCCAGTATGTATCTCGTTAAGTTTTTGACATCTTAATGATGATGGACATCAGATGGTATATTGGAAGCATTGAATTAAGTCTAACGCTACATACTACTGTGCCCAAAAAGTAAGACCAGTTATTTTTTTTTCAAAAAACTCTTTATTCTTTCAAATTTATTTCATCGCCTTCAAAGTAATCCCCTCTGGACATAATGCACTCATGCCAACGGTTTTCTCCAATCCTCAATGCATGCTAAAAAAGGCATTGAGGATTGGAAAATGCATCGGCAGGGATGGCCTTCAAAGCGGCCGCCGATTCACGGTGAATCTCTTCAATGGACTCAAAACGGTGTGGTCTTTTGAGTGTAGGGAATAGCAAAAATCCGCACGGTGTGAATACGATGGTCATGGAATGATATGGGTTTTATTTGGGGCGAAGAGGCCACAAAAGAATCAATGCAGTGTGTGAACTGGAGCATTCAGTGTTTTCGGTACCCATCGAGATTTGACGCGTTTGAGGCCCAAAATGGAATGGACCGATCCTTTTGAAATTCCAACATCATCAACAGGGTCTCTAATTGTAAATCGACGGTTTGCAAGCACCCAATCTTTAATTTTTTTTTTTGACGTGAGCTTCGTCGGTTGAGGTTGGTGTTCGACCAGAAAGCTCTTAGACTTCAACGCGTTCTCTGCCACTTGTAAACATTTCTTTCCGATATAGGAATGCTCACCGAATGCCTTCTGCGACATTATATACGTTTTCCGCAAACAAAATTGAATGCAAGTTCTTTGCTGAATTAATTCGGACATTTCAAAACTCGCCGGAATTAGTTTCAGCGTCTCACAAAGCCAAGCGTAACTCCAACACTAATGAGTATTTCGACGTTAACACAGATGTCAAGGACAGTGCCGACAACCTAAAAAAAGAAGAAAAAAATTGAAATACCATATGCCCGAGAATTTTAAATTGAAAATGGGTTTTCTTTTTGGACACAGTAGTATGCGAGCATTGAAATAAGTCCAACTCTACGTGCATTTTGTTCGGTCGAAAAAACTTTGCCTGGGATATGGATGGCCAAATAGAATGAATGTTAAAAAAATTTCAATATCAAAGAAACAATAAACTGCCACCATAAGAAAGTTAAAAAAAACGCAGCAGCACTGTATGGAATGTCAGAACACTATAACCTTGCCGAAACATCTGGAGAAGATGGCAGAAGCAGAGTTTCGTAGAACAGAATTTTAGTAAATGCCCAATCAGATGATTTCCAACCAAATTCAAGAAGGAAAAAAGAGACAGAAAAAGAAAATATTAACGGTGGTAAATTTTCATTTATGCATTTTTTCATATCATTGCATTTGAGTATTCTATCCGCATTTTAGTATTAAGCAGTTCTTAAACGATTTATCCAATTCCTTCAATAGATATAATATGTCGACATCAATTAGGTGCTTTTTCATGGATAAAATGGATTTCATGGATTCCTCTTAAAAAATTTCCACAAACTACAAGCATTGATCTATAATTCTTATTCAATTTTAGGGGGGGTTACGATATGCTGTGTGAATTTTAGGCAGAAATTTATGGTAATTATTTGTGAACTTTACATTTTCCGATTGAAGATCGAATTCCACATAAACTTCAAACAATCCACAGACGTTCAGCTTGGGAAAATCAAATTTACATCTCTGGTGTTACCACCAATCATTAAACATCGGTTTCACTTTCGAATTGCTTTCGGAGAGAAAGCGTATTAGCTGGGCGCGATGAACCGAAACCCAGGTGCGAATTACCTTCAGGATAGCTTTCCCTGAAAGAGGCAATTTGAAGACGCTTTATTAGGCAACAGATGAGCAGTTATTTCTCGCCTTGCTCGGCGAGTGTTGCTAAAAGAAGTGATTAAAGCCTGAGAACAGATTCGCTGAAGGGAGACCGAATTTGATTTCAGCCCATTGTTATACCACCTTCACACATTTTTTTTGGCTGAGTTTGTACCACGAATTCTCACTGTTGGGAGGACTAAACCACCCAAGATGGCTGCGAATTACTTCGTTTATCCCTCGCCTCATGTGCAGTCAAATGTTTTTTTAACAACAGGGTTTCGTTTCATTCTCGGAAATGCAGTTTTCTTTCGATTTTCGTCATTTTAAATCCATGCGATCAGTTCGTTTAATTTTTTTTTTTTTTTTTCGTGTATCAGATTCTCGATTTTTACATCAATTTAATTTAAATAAATATGTATATATATATATATATATATATATACATAGACAAATGAAATATAATCAGATTTATGTTGTTTCTAATGCAGCTGACAATACAGAAGAATATTTGTTCTTTGGAAAATGTTTGTATAATTGAAATCTTATTGGATATTAAATTATTCCTATATGCTAATTTACTATTGGTATATAGATGTGAAAGGATTTCTTGTTTGACATTATCATTTCCACTTGTATAAACAGCCCAACAATGGGCGATAAAAAAAAAAGAAACCTGTGTTCAGGGATAGCTTTTAGAGGTAGCTTTGCTAACATTTTTCTTGTCCTGTGGAGAAATTTTTTTCTTTTTTTTTTTTTGGTAGCATGTGTGAATCCTTGTACCAAAGGATTCACACATGCTACCAAAAAGGCCAAAAGAAGTAATTCAAGCTACCAAAGGCCAATCCAGACATGAAACCAAAAGATGCCAAAAGGATGATGCTACCTAAGGATTCACACATGCTACCAAAGAAGGCCAAAAGAAGTAATTCAAGCTACCAAAGAATCAGACATGAAACCAAAAGATGCCAAAAGGATGATGCTACCTAAGGATTCACACATGCTACCAAAGAAGGCCAAAAGAAGTAATTCAAACTACCAAAGAATCCAGACATGAAACCAAAAGATGCCAAAAGGATGATGCTACCTAAGGATTCACACATGCTACCAAAGAAGGCCAAAAGAAGTAATTCAAGCTACCAAAGAATCCAGACATGAAACCAAAAGATGCCAAAAGGATGATGCTACCTAAGGATTCACACATGCTACCAAAGAAGGCCAAAAGTAATTCAAGCTACCAAAGAATCCAGACATGAAACCAAAAATGCCAAAAGGATGATGCTACCTAAGGATTCACACATGCTACCAAAGAAGGCCAAAAGAATGTTGCCAAAGGAAGGAATTCATGCTACCAAAGGATTCAGACATGGAAATCGTGCTCTTTAGTTTCAGCTTTTTGAACAGCATTTCACAGCGTTCAGCATTTTCCTAACATTTTTACAAGAAAAAAATGCTTCATATCAAATGTCTATACGAGCTGTCATTGAGTCGCCTGGTTTCTGATAGCAAAGACTGCAAAGGACGCCTCCAGTAAACTAGAATCTGTGATGTTTAACTCAGGTACTGGGACTTAGGTCAGGTATTTGGACCCGTAAGCACTTTACTGCTAGACCCTAGTGGAACAAAATGATCATTACGGATATTGGCTTCACTTGGAATCTTTCTGAATCTCAATGCTGTACTATTCACCACTTCCTTTAGCGGCCTGATGGTCAACTGGCTAGCGCTTTGGCCTTTGGCACCGCAGCATAGATGTTTTTTGATGGTTCGGAATCCACGTTAAACTGTAGGCCCCGGTCTGCTTAGTCTAAAGTGTGCATAAGATAACCGTAGAGCGACAAACCAAACCAAACCAATCACCACTTCCTTTAGCATTTGGAAATGCAAAAGGTTAAAGCAAAATGATACAACTGTTAAACTTCGTTTCCTGTGACTCGGTGGATGCTTCTAGTTTTCCATGTTGCAGTCCCATTACAGGGTGAATTATGAAGAAGAAAGGATAGGAAACATGCACACGACCCATAGAAGAAGTCATGTTTCCGTTTGCATGATTCAATTTCTCAATTTGCCTCCCGACTGCATGCATTTTTATGCCAAATTAATGACCAAATGATAGGAAGAACCTCAAAGAAGAAGAAGAAGACTTCCGCTCGTGCCCTCAACCACAATTTAGCATCACTTTCCCCTACCCCACCCTTTATCTTTCATTTGCAAGGCTTACAAATCGCGCGGCCCGGAAGCCTAGGCACGGACGCACCCATTAAAATTTACCTTTCTACCAGGCATTGTGCCTCGACTTTGTCTGACGCCACTAATCGTATTATATAGCCAATGACACATTGAGAGCGGACCCTATAAATATCGGGATGGATTTTTTTATGTGTATATATTTAGGGCCGCACTTCCCCCGGGGTCTCTCCCCTCGGGGGTAGGGGCTCTCCTGAAGGAGGGCTTCCCTTTTCGAGGGAGGGGATTTTTATGTGGGCACGAGCAGCATCTGGACTGCAAAAAGGAAGAACACACCTTAGCACGTGCAAGACGTCAGCTGTTGCTCACCGACTCAGACACAGATAGGATGCCATAAAGAGAAAATTGAACTCCTTTTTGCTACCTGGGATTAATGAACTTGAATTTCGTGAGGGTCCGTGTTCTTTCCCCATCTAAAATTCATTTGACGTAGGACGTGCTTCTTGGAAGGGCCTTCTTACTCGGGTACGGGGCCTAAAGGCCGAGTGACTAGCGCTCTGGCTCTTGGTACTACAGGTTTAGGGTTCGAGTCCCTACTGTGTCCAAAAAGTAAGACCCGTTTTCAATTTAAATTTCCCGAGCATATGGTATTTCAATTTCTTTTCGTTTTTAGGTTGATGGCACTTTCTTTGACATATGTGTGAAATTCAACGTCAAAATATTCATGAGTGCTTGAGTTACGCTTGTTTTTGTGAGATGTTAAAACTGATTCTGGCAACTTTTGAAATGTCTCTTCATTCGACTCAAAACGGTGTCCCCGGAATGGTCTTTTGAGTTTAGGGTACAGTCAGAAGTAGCATGAAGCTAAATCAGGTGAATATGGTGGTTGTGGAAAGATATGTGTTTAATTTTTGGTGAAAAAGTCACGAAGAATCAATGCATGTGAGTTGGCGCATTCAATGTTCTCGGTACCAATCGAAATTTGACACGTTTGAGGCCCAAAACACCTTTTTAAATGGAATTTTGAAATTCCATCATCAGCAAGGCCTCTAATGGTAAATTGACTTTTTACAAGCACCAATCTTTAATGTTTTGGACGTGAGTTTCTTTGGTTGAGGTGGAGGGTCGAAAAGAGGGCTCTTCGTGTTCTCTGCTTTTTTTTTTTTAACTGTTTATATCACTTCTAATCATTTCTTTCCGATATAGAAATGCTCACGGAATGCCTTCTGCAACATTCTATACGTTTCCGCAAACAAAATTGAATGCAAGTTCTTTGCTCAATGAATTCAGACGTTTCAAAAATCGCCGGAATCCGTTTTAGTGTCTCACAAAGCCGAGCGCAACTCAAACACTCATGAATATTTTGACGTCACATTTCATACAGATGTCAAGTATAGTGCCAGCAACCTAAAAACTGACCCGGAAATTCTATAAGCCCCTGAAATTTTAAATTTTAAAATTGGTCTTACCTTTTTGGACACAGTAGTATTAAAAGGAAAGGCTACAAATGATTCGAAAGAAACTTTAAAATCCAGAAAAAAAAATCTGAGCATATTTCCTCGATTTTTCAGTACTGTTTCTCAAAAAATCTATTCATACTCATATGTGCAACAATATGCGTTGTACTATTTCAAGGTCCTGTAACTCTTCTATTTTAATTCATTAAGATTTTATTGAATATCAAAGTTTGTAACGATGACTCTCATACACAGTTTACTAAAAGGGAAGATTGTAGTAAATGAATCAAAAGAAATTTCTGAAATTTCTCAATTCCTACCTTTTTTTCACTCTATTGCAGAAAGTCCTTTATAAATGATTTTCATTCATTTTTTTTTTAAGGTAGAAAAAAATTCTTTCTCACATACATTTCCATCTCTTTCACTTCATTTATTCCATTCATTTTCCATTTTGTTCCCTCCTCGACTCAGACTAGAACCCAGAATGAAAAAGGAATCTGAAAAAGAAATTTCTTTCTAGCGATCTGACGGTATTTATTCCAAAATTTATATCCTGCTCAATATCTTATAGAAGAGAAATTTTCTTCACCCGTATAAAACTTAAATCAATTAATTAAATTTAATGAATGAATTAGTATTTGAAAAAACTGCATTAACATCCAGTGTCGTCCACCAGAAGTTTAAAAAAATTTACTTGAACTCGAGTGGATGAATAAAAAGTATTTTATGAACGATTGAAAATTTGAACAGGGTATATAAATATATATAGGGAGAGTGTAAACTAATAGTAGGAATTGAAAAAAAAAGAAAAACTGAAGATGTTTCCTCCATAACTTCAGATACCATCACCCGAAAAATCCATTCATACCAGCCTCATCTCTAACAAGGCCTGTTACCTTTTTTTCCAAAAAGTTCTGATATCTTTTCCGAAAAGGTCCTGTAACTCTTCTATCTTATTTCATTCAGATTTTATTGAGTATCAAAAGTTGCAACGATAACTCTCTTACACAGTTTGTTAAAAAGAAAGATTGTAAATGAATCAAACGAAATTTCTGAATCAACAAGTAATATAAAAAAATTTCTTTAAAAGTCAATTCCTACTTAGGTCAACAGAGAAAAATTTTATTTTAGTTACTTTTTATTAAATAATTACAATTAATATAAATATGCATATACATAGGACAGAATCACACTATTAAGTGGCAAAATAGAAAGCGAATTTCCTCGCAGTTTTCCATTTTCCTTCCTTTATAGGATGTTGGACTGTTGTTTTTTTTTTGTTATATTTATTCGCTTTTTATTTTTTTTCGTTTCTAATTTATGAAACTGATGGTGGTCTATAATTTCTCATTCTATCCATCTCTTGTAATGTTTCATTATTGCAAAGAACCTTTCCAGTGAGTTTCAAGCAGTCAGTTCTTCAATTAATTAATTAAATTTAATTACTGAATTCATATTTGAAAAAACTGTATTACCATCGAGTGTCATCCACTACAAGTTTCAAAAAATGTACTTGAACTAGAGTGGATGAATAAAAGGTATTTTATGAACGATTGAAAATTTGAACAAGATATATAGGCAGAGTGTGAACTAATAGTGGGAATTGAGAAAGAAATTTCTTTCCAGCGATCTACACGCTTCGCTATTGACGGGATTTATTCTAAATTTATATCCTGCTCAATATCTTATAGAAGAGAAATTTTTTCTCCCCTATAAAACTAAAAGTAATGAATGAATTAATATTTGAAGAAACTGTATTAACGTCCAGTGTCATCCGCTACAAATTAAAAAAAAAAAATGTATTTGAACTCGAGTGGATGAATAAAAGGTATTTTATGAACGATTGAAAATTTGAACAAGATATACATAGGGAGAGTGTGAACTAATAGTAGGAATTGAAAAAATGTATTTGAACTTGAGTGGATGAATACAAAGTATTTTATGAAGGATTGAAAATTTGAACAATAATAATATATAGGTAGAGTGTGAACTAATAGTAGGAATCGAAAAAAAAAAAGAGAAACTGAAGATGCTTCCTCCATAACTTCAAATACCATCCCCCAAAAATCCATTCATATCAGTCTCATTTCCAACAAGGTCCGCTGCCCAGGAGTCCCGAAACGTGTGAAAGCACATTTCTTTCAACTCCACCACATAATAAACCATAATGATCAGCAAACACCATTCATAGCTTCTCAAAGAAAGATCATCAGATAACCTGTTCCCACCCACTCTCCCCAATTTACTTGCACCTTCTTCCACTTTTCTTCGTCGTTTATTTCTCAAACAGGAAAAGAAGATGTTTGCTTTATCGACAAATTTGTTGATGACAACCCAAAGTGTGAGCAAAAAGAATCAAAAGCCAAACGAAAAAAAAAAAAAAATTTTGGTTTCTAGAGGGCCTTCAAAGAGTCACGGATCATTTAGGTCTGATATGCCCTCCCTATAAAGTCATTAGCACACCCTATGCATTACGAATGCGGTCATCATTGCAGTCTTATGAAATGAAAAAGCAGGCAAGAACATCAGACTCGGTGCATTTTTTTTTTCTTTCTGTTGTTTCTTGAGAAGTTTTTTTTCTTTACAGCTTGATGTGTGGCAAAATGAAGTTACTTGGAAAAAGAGACTGGAAACAGAAAATGCTTTTTAAATGTTAGACAAGGGGAAATAAGGTGCCATGAGAAGGTTCTCACATGCTAGGATCCGCCTCTATTTCCCACAAATTTATTGTTCTTTTCCACCAGGCGCTATTTGATGTGAAGGAAACTAAAAGTTTTTTTTTCAGAAATTTTCTGAAAAAGTTTGCAGGCATGCTGCAAAAATTTCTTTAGAATTTTCTTTTTTTTTTTTTTTTTTTTTTTTTCAGAGCAGCGATCATTTCGTAAGATGATATTTTTTTTTTTTTTTTTTCAATTCTTCTATTAGCTCACACTCTCCCTACATATATCTTGTTCAAATTTTCAATCGTTCATAAAATACTTTTTATTCATCTACTCCCGTTCAAATATATTTTTTTGAACTTGTAGTGGATGACACTGGATGTTAATGCAGTTTTTCAAATATTAATTCAGTAATTAAATTTAATTAATTCATTTTAGTTTCATTTAGATTTAAGTTGCATATATCTATCAATAGATGGCGCCAGATAAACTTAAAAATGAATGAAAATTATTTATAAGGAACTTTCTGCAATAGAGTGAAAAAAAAAAAAAAAAGTAGGAATTGACTTAAATTTTTTTTTTTTTTTATATATTACTTGTTTTCTTTTTTGTCTTGAATAAAATGTTAGATATTTTGTATTTCATAAAATATTCTATCGGGTGAAACATATTCAGCTTAATAATTGAATTGATAATAAGATTCCTTGGGTTATATTTTGAATACAAATGTTCTTTAGTTCTTATTCATCATCATCATAACTGGCACGACAGCCCGTTGTGGGCCTTGGCCTTTTTTAAAGATCCAGCCATGTTGTTCTCTTGTCCGTGGAAAAAGTGTTATTTTATATGTTATCACTATACAATAATTTTCTTTATTTAATACTATGTTCACATTTTTTATTTTATTTATTTATTTATTTATTGCATAAAAAAATTTCGTAAATCTTGACAGCGTTGATAGTGAGTGACAGAAGGTTTATTTTATAAATTCTAACTGTTGTTAACAGCTAAACAATTATTCACTTTTTATTTTTTTTTAGAAGAAAAACATCACCAAAATCAGTATTATCATCATCATGACTGGCTCGACAGCCCTTTGTGGGCCTTGGCCTTCTTTTAAAAGATCCAGCCAGGCTGTTCTGCTCTTGGCCGTGGACCTCCAGTTTTCGATCTTAATAACATCGAAATCAGAGTCTAAACACTCGACCCATCGTCTTCCCTCGGTCGTTGTCCGAAAGGCACTGAAAACCTTCAAAGCGACTCTATCACTTTCCATTCTCGTGAGATGACCTCATTCTGTTCAGTTTAACACATTTTAGAATGTCAATATCTCTAAAAAGTTTGTATTAGTTCTTATTAATGATATTATTTGATCTGTCAAGTAATTCAAAATAAACTGCACTAACTTATTTTGGTATAGAAATTGTTGATAATAATGTAGTAAAAAGGACGATAACAGAACCAATTAATTTCTGGTATATGTACTTAAAGTTGATTATTTTAAAATGTGAATATAAATTTTAAATTATTGCTTGATTTGCATGCATTTATTCATATACTTAATTAATGTATAATAAAAATAATAAAATTTAATAATTGCCTCCAGGCAATTTCTAAAATAGGACAAAAATAATTAATAATTATGTCACATTTTTAAACTGTACATAATTCTGTAAATAGAATAAATTTATGTAATTACATAAATTAAAAAAAAATTAAAACTAGTTTGATAGAAGCAGGTGTAATGCTGAATAATTCTTTTTAAATGCATTGACTGTCTCTTTTTTTAAACGAGTCGTTCTGTTTGAAATATTCTGAAAATATGTGAGAAAGAAATTCGAAAATACACACATACACACAAATTTTAACTAAACAGAATTAATAAAAGAAAGGTATACTATTAAATTATAAACCTGAATATCATTGGAGGTTCTCTTTTTCCAATTCCTGCTATTAGTTCACACTCTCCCTATATATCTTGTTCAAATTTCCAATCGTGCATAAAATACTTTTATTCGTCCAATCAAGTTCAAATATATATATATTTTTTTAATTTGTAGTGAATGACACTTGATGTCAATCCAGTTTTTTGAAATATTAATTCCTTCATTAAATTTAATTCATTAATTTTATTTTTATAAGGAAGAAAGAAATTTCTCTTAGATATAAATTTAGGAATCAGTACCGTCAGAGGCGTAGCGTGTAGATGGCTGGAAAAAAATGTCTTTTTTTCTTTCTGGGTTCTAGTCCGAGTAAGGAGGGAACAAAATGGAAAATGCAACATGTGAATAAATGAGTGAGAGAGATGGAAAGTGTGTATGTGAGAGAGAGAATTTTTGTAAATTAAAAAAATGAATGAAAATTATTTATATAAGACTTTCTGCAATAGAGTGAAAAAGATATTTTTTAAGCCACTTAATGTTGTGATTCTGTCGTATTTATATACACATTTATATTAATTGCAATTATTTAATAAAAAGTAACTAAAATAAAATTTTCTTTGTTGGCTTAAGTAAAATTGACATTAAACAATTTTTATATATATATTACTTGTTTAATTTTCTATTTATTCTCTTCGTTATTTATAACAATAACAATATCTTCTTTTTATTATCTATTTGAGAGAGAGAATTGTTTCTAACTTAAAAAAAAAAAAAAATGGATAAAAATTATTTATAAAAGGACTTTTCTGCAACATAGTGAAAAAAAGAGATTTTTTTGCCCCTTAATGTTGGGATTTTATCATATGTACATACATAATTATATTAATTGTAATTATTTAATTTTCTATTCTATTTATAACAATAACACTATCATTTCTTTTTTATTATTTCTTTATCTATTTTAAGATTGAGAGATATAGTTAAAAGACTTGATTAACATTTAAAAAAGGGAATAGTTAGTGCTTGCAGAAGAAAACGCTTCCTCTGTTTACAAAAGGCTCTTGCTTCCTAGTAAAAAGGAGTCATGCTTCGCATAATCACAGCTTCATTAAGCGTTTTTCTTCCTCAAGGCTCTTTTCTGAAGGGAAGGCACATCAGATGGCACGCGCCTCGTCTGCTGCCAGGGTGTCTGACGCTCGCGCGTGTCTTTGCTAAAACAACAGGATGACAGAAGCGCTCTCGTAAACATTCTAACAGCCTCGCTGCCCCCAAGGGCCACAGGAAGTTGCAGAAGTTCCTCGTCACCTGCCCCCTTTTTCTCGCCCTGACCCCAACCTTCCTTCGTCCTCCTAGCAGCAGCGTCTTCAACTCCTTGATGAACACGCATTAAGGCACTCATTAAGGACTTTCGCTCAGACAGAATGCCAGATTCGTCCCCATCTGTCCGCGAGATCCGCTGCGCATACAGAGTTACGCATCACATACTTGGTTATGCAGTGGATGCAGCGTCCTGCAGGGGCTATGTTTAGACAGTAATGGGTTGTTTCAACCTCCAGGGTTCATTCCTGCACGCGTATCAGGAGTGAATGATCGGAATTGGGGATTGGGATCAGCAATGTTCAAAAATTAAAAACAGGCCATCTGGTTAGGAAATTTGTAAATCGATATCGATTGATACTCGTTCGATATCTGATAATAAAAAAGCAATTAAGTAATAGTTATTCATTTCTTCTTTTTAACTGTTTTTGATAACTATGTTAATAGTTCAGAAAATTCTCGTTGATGTGAATGTCAAATAGCAGTTTATGGCTCAATGGGCAAAATGGACTTCAGCTTTCAGATTCCTTGTAGGGCCTTATTTGAGCGTGTGATCCGATATATATTTTAAGATCCACAGGTACCACAGGTGTCGGGTTTGAGTCCCGGCGGTGCCATTGGTGTTTGTAGTGGTTCGAATCGACTTTAAGCCGTAGGTAACGATCTAATATAACTGTAGAGTGTTGTGCGTAGGGCTGACAACCCTGCCCCATAAAAAGACAACATCTAATGTCTAGACATCTGCTATTAGATAGACAGCCTTTTCCCACCATGGGGCTGCTGCGCCAATGATGATGATTTAAGATCCAATATATGAAATATAATACTTTCATTTCAATTTTTTTTTATAGAATATTCTCCCATCTAAGACATCCACTGTTACCGTATTTAACATCGTTTTAAGAATAATAAATTCAGAAGCAAAAAACTAGTGATCATATTGAAAAATTTTATTCAATGAAGCAAAAATACCAGCGCTCTGGCACTAGAGCAATAGATTTCAGGTTCGAATCCCGGTGATGCGACGGATGTTTGCAGTAGTTCGAATCCACTTTAAAGCCTTAGCTCCCTATCTGATAGGACTGTTAGGCGTAGGACTGGTAACTGTAACTCGTAAAAACAAAACATCTCTCGAAATCTCACACAAAACTTTGATACAAAGCCAAATTTGATAAAAGAGTTAAAAAAGCCCAAGACTTTACTTTTTTTTATGAATGTCTTCTTATATAAACGAACGAATGTATATTATTTTTTTATATTTTTTGTATACTTAAAAAATATAAAAATAGTATAAAAATATAAATATATCATAATAAAAATAAAATATAAATATACAAATATATTATAAAAATAATCACTATGTTCAGTACATATCAAATTTGCTAAAAATGTAAAATTAAAATACCACCCATGCTGCCAACAATTTTTGTTAAAATATCCCATTTAAAAAAATTCTGGAATAAGTGGCATTCGTTTTTTTCCACAAAATTGAAATTTTTTTAAACGTTTCATTTTTAATTTGTTTATCAACTTTGTAATAAACATTTTATGAACAGCTGCATTCCATAAAATTTAAAATGTTTTCTTTAATGGTTAACGTATCCTTAAAAATATAACAATTAAATCTTAGTTTTAATCTCAAAACGTCCAAATAAATTACTATGTTAATATATACTGCATACAAAAAGGAGTTTTTTTCAATTTTATAAACCACTAGCTTATGATGTCTGTGCTATTCCATTAAAAAATTCGCACTGATTTCAAAAAATTCTAAATTAAATTGATATATAAACAAACTTAAAATAGGGGAAATAGGGATAATAGAGGCGGGATAAAAAAAAAAAATCCAATTATAAAGACTAAAAATCCAATTTTTCCAATACACCAAGACAATAATTTGCAATAATTTGGTGAACAGTCCACCGCTAAGTTGTAGAATGACGGTGACTTCCTGGTAACTGCACCTCGTGTACGTGCCGTATATGAGAAAACCCAGAATCTACTCAAAGCGGAGTGTCCGGAGTAGGTTTTTGAGGTTAGGGAATAGCCAGAAGTCGCACTGTGGAAATACTGTGGTTGTGGTACAATATGGGTTTCATTTTTGGCGAAAAAGTCACGAAGAATCAATGCAGTGTGAGCTAGCGCATTCAGTGTTTCCGGTACCTATCGAGATTGGACATGTTTGAGGCCCAAAATGGAATGGTCGATACTTTTCAAATTCCAACATCATCAGCAAGGTCTCTAATTGTAAATCGACGGTTTGCAAGCACCCAATCTTTAATTTTTCGGATGTGAGCTTCGTCGGTTGAGTTGGAAGGTCGGCCAGAGGGCTCTTCGTCTTCAACGCGTTCTCTGCCTTCTTTCAACTGTTGATACCACTTGTAAACATTTCTTTCCGATATAGTAATACTCACCGAATGCCTTCTGCAACATTCTATACGTTTCCGCAAACAAAATTGAATGCAAGTTATTTGCTCAATGAATTCAAACATTTCAAAATTTGCCGGAATTAGTTTCAGCGTTTCACACAGCCAAGAGTAGTGAATATTTTAAACGTCAAATTTTACACAGGTATCAAGAACAGTGCCAGCAACCTAAAAAAGAAAACAAGTAATATATAAAAAAAAAATTTAAAGTCAATTCCTACTTTTTTTACTATATTGCAGAAAAGTCCTTTATAAATAAAAGTTGAAATTTTCCTCTTATATCTGGCGCCATCTATTGGTAGATGCATGCAACTTAAACCTAAAAAAAAAAAAAACTGAAATTTAATTAATTAAATTTAATGAATGAAATAATATTTGAAAAAACTGTATTGACATCCAGTGTCATCCACTACAAGTTAAAAAAATGTATTTGAACTCGAGTGGATAAAGAAAAAGTATTTTGTGAATGATTGAAAATTTGAACCAGATATATATAGGGAGAGTTTGAGTTAATAGAAGGAATTGAATAATAGAAAATATAGGTATAGAAATACAAAAATAAAAAGCTTAAAAAGATATAAGAAACAATAGGAGTGGATATTTTTTTACAGCAGTTAGTTATTTAAATGAGTTTGTAAATGATGTACCATTCTTCAGTATAGTACTTATAATCTGATACTTGCCATTGTGTTCAAGTATCATTAGTGAATCTAATCTAATAGACTAATAATCTAATAGACCTTTTTTGTGTGTTATGTGAGGGTGTGTGAATGCCAGTATAAATATATCACGTTTAACCTCATCAAACTATGCGGGAAATTTGCAGAGCCCCTCCGTGTCATTAACGTATTATATTGCAATTCTAGGAAAAAAATTCTTCGAAACTCGATATGTCGTTTAGCCACGTGCCTTAGTAATCTGATCTTCCTCTTTCAACACCCACCTTCCATATTTTAAAAATGGTCATTTTCTAACAGAAATTCGTCTCTTCAATAACTCTTTTGTGGAAATTCGTTATTAAGTAACCCAAAGTGAAAGTCCATTAGACAGAACTTCACTCAAAATATGTTTTGCACAATTTCAAGACAGAAGGAGTTACTGCAAAATGAGGACAGTATTCTATAGCTCCTAGAAGCATCTAGTATCCATTGGTACACCAAAGTTTTAACAAGCCAAGATGCAAAAATATCTCGATGCAATAATTTGCTTAAAATAATTTTTTTTTAATTTTGATTTTTTTGGGGGGTGGAGGGTTATAGAGGCATTTAAAACCAGTATGACTTTAAGTGTTTAATGCATGGCATCAGAAAACAACAAGACTCATGGAAAAACCTAAAAGATAAAAAAAAAAAAAAAATTTGACTTATTCATAATTAGCGATTGCAATACCGGGATACCGAATACCGGTATTTTGAGCCATTTGTACAACTTTGTAATACCGGTATTCAAAAGTTTAAATACCGTTTTTTCGGTATTTACTAGAAATTTAGAATTCTTATCTGTGAAATTCTTATTTGAAAACTAGAAATTCTTATCTGTGAAAACAAGGTTGTAGTAGTGAAGAAAGTGTGTAATATTTCGATATATTTTTTTAAATTGATGAGTTTGTTATTCACATTGTATTTGCATATCATACTTTAGAGTTCAAAATATTTTTCAGATTTATTATATTATACTCAAATAATACCCCATAATAATAAATAAGAATAACTTTAAAGAACATAAAAACCAGTTGATAATACTTCGGTTTGGTTTCATTATTTATATGCTGAAAAGAATATGGTGGCACAGTGAAAAAAAGTTTAAGAGTTATTAAAATGAATGGAGAAAAAGTACAAGCGAACTCCATACACATTTAAAAACGAAACATGATACAAATTTGTTAAAGGCGAAATAACCTAATTGCGATGAAGACACAAACTTAAGCACAGTTTCTAAGCCCAAGCCATCAGAGATTTTAGATTATTTTGAAAAAAAAAAAGAAAGATAATTTGGATGAAATTATAAGTAAAATGACAGCATTAGATGGTTTGCCATTTCGAATGTTTAATGTGATATTTACATTCTGTAATAAAACTGGCAAATAAAAAAAAAAAAAAAAAAGCCTGTGTTTTCTTTCTTTTTCTAAAATTTCAACTACCGGTATCCCGGTATTAAGATCTATAAAATACCGAATACTGGTATTGAACATTTTGTCCGATATTGCAATCCCTATGTAATTATAAAAATCAATAAGTGTCACTCTGGGATCCTTTAGTTGCTGGTCGTAAGTCCAAGTCAGACATAAATTCTTGCCATTCAATTGTGGAATGAATAACATTAGAAATCAGTGACGGATTTAGGTTCGATGGTGCCCTAGCCCCAAGTTCATTTGACGCCCTTCTATATAATAATAATAATAATACGAATAGTAATAATGGCTTCGAATTCAATTTAGGTATTGAATTTAGGCATGAATTAAATATCTATATATATTTGGTATAACAACTAAACATACAATTTAGAATAAATTGCTTTTAATTAAAAAATAAATCAGATATATCTAATGAATCATATAATATATTTAGATATTTTAAGAAAAATCTATGAAAAAAATCTAACGTCAATAGATAAATGCTATAATAAATATTGAATTGAAAAATAATAATTGAAATTCCACAAGCCCCGGAATTTTAAATTTGAAATTATGTCTTAATTTTTTGGACTCAGTAGTAATTCCTTTATTCTTTCCAGTCGCGTTCGAAGATTTCCTACTTTCTTAAGTCCTCAGACAACAAGTAGGGTTCGGGGCGGATGTTTTTCCAACAGCACTCCTTCTAATTCGAACCCCCCCCCCCCCCCTACCCCCTCTCCCAGAGGAAGCGAAAAGCTGGTGGCTCCGAGGAACATCTGCGTCCGCTGAAAACCTGTCGATTGCAATTCCAAAGTACAAGCTGCCCTCTTCCAGAAAAATCTGCCTGCTGCCTTTCTTGGTGGAAAGGTGGTGTGCAGCAGAAAAAAAAGAGGCTGTTTGTTCTAAACTCATGTCGTCTGACTTCTCTAGGAGAAAAATATCACCTGTTAACCAAGTTTCAACCGCCTGCTCATTTGAAATGTAAAGAAAAAAAACTACATACATATGTCCCCAAGAGTATGTAGCAAGTTCATATTTAACTTGGTGAAATTCGGATCTTTGGAAACAGGATTAATTTTATTGTGATGCCTATAGTTGATCATGACAATTATATAAAATTTGATCGTATATTATTTGATCATATAAAAACATCACTTGTTAACTTTTCAGCAGCCTGCTCATTTTTTCATGTAAAGAAAAAAATAGATCTATATACATATGTCCCCAAGTGCCATAGCAAGTTCATATTTAGCTTATGCAAGACTCTGGTGAAATTCGATGATTAATCCACAATACTGTGATTTAATTTTATTGGGACGCCTATAGTTGATCATAAAAATCATATAAAATTTGATCATATATTATTTGATAATATGTTATCTGATCATATATTATTTGATCATATAAAAATATCACCTGTTAACTGACTTTCAACCGCTGCTCATTTGAAATGTAAAGAAAAAAATCCATACATATGTCCCCAAGTGCAGTAGCAAGTTCATATTTAACTTGGTGAAATTGGGATCGTTGGAAACAGGATTAATCCACAATACTGAGATTTAATTTTATTGGGACGCCTATAGTTGGTCATAAAAGTCATATAAAAATTTGATCATATCAACAAGTGATATTTTTATATGATCAAATAATATACAAGTACTACCCAATTGGCCATCAGGTAAATAAGGAAAAATAGGAACTAGGAAAAAGAAAAAAAATAGAACTAGGAAAAGGAAAAATGGGAACTATTAAAAGGAAAAATGGGAAAAATGGAAAAGGAAATATAGGAAAATAGGAAAAAGGAAAATACAGGTAGGAAAAGGAAAATTGGAACTAGGAAAAGGAAAAAAAAGTAGGAACTAGGAAAAGAAAAAATAGGAACTATTAAGGAAATACAGGAAGTAGGAAAAATGGAACTAGGAAAAGGAAAAATGGGAACTATTAAAAGGAAATATAGGAAAGGAAAAATGGGAAAAGGAAAATAGGAACTAGGAAAAGGAAATATAGGAACTATTAAAAGGAAATACAGGAAGTAGGAAAAAGGAAAATGGAATTAGGAAAATGGGAACTATTAAAAGGAAAAAAAGGAAAAAATGGGAAAAGGAAAATAGAACTAGGAAAAAAATATAGGGAACTATTAAAAGGAAATATAGGAAGTAGGAAAAGGAAAAAAGGAACTAGAAAAGGAAAATGGAACTAAAAAGGAAATATCGGAAATAGGAAAAGGAAAATGGGAAAAGGAAAATAGGAACTAGGAAAAGAAAAAATAGAACTATTAAAAGGAAAAAGACAGGAAGTAGGAAAAGGAAAAAATAGAAAAGGAAAAGGAAAAAAAATGGGAACCATTAAAAAGGAAATATAGGAAAAGGAAAAATGGGAAAAAATAGGAACTAGGAAAAGGAAATATAGGAACTATTAAAAGGAAAAAATAGGAACTAGGAAAAGGAAAATGGGAAAAGGAAATATAGGAACTAGGAAAAGGAAAATAGAACTATTAAAAGGAAATACAGGAAGTAGGAAAAGGAAAAATAGGAACTAGGAAAAATAGGAACTAGGAAAAAGAAAAATAGGAAAAAAAGGAAATACAGGAAGTAGGAAAAGGAAAAATGGGAACTAGGAAAAGGAAAAAATGGGAACTATTAAAAGGAAATATAGGAAAAGGAAAAAATGGGAAAAGGAAAAATAGGGAACTAGAAAAGGAAATATAGGAACTATTAAAGAAAATACAGGAAGTAGGAAAAGAAAAATAGGAACTAGAAAAGGAAATAACTAGGATACTAAAAATAGGAAAAGGAAAAATAGGAACTAGGAAAAGAAAATAGGAACTATTAAAAGGAAATACAGGAAGTAGGAAAAGGAAAAATAGGAAATAGGAAAAGGAAAAAAATGGGAACTAAAAAGGAAATATAGGAAATAGGAAAAGGAAAAATGGGAAAAGGAAAAAATAGGAACTAGAAAAGGAAATATTTAAAGGAAAAATAGGAACTAGGAAAAGGAAAAATGGAAAGGAAATATAGGAACTAGGAAAGGAAAAATAGGGAACTAGGAGGCAGGAAAAGGAAAAATAGGAACGTTAGGAAAAGGAAAAATAGGAACTAGGAAAAGGAAAATGGAAAAGGAAAATGGGAAAAGGAAAATAGGAACTATTAAAAGGAAATGCAGGAAGTAGGAAAATGAAAATGGAAAAGGAAATATAGGAACTAGGAAAAGGAAAAATAGGAACTATTAAAAGGAAATACAGGAAGTAGGACAAGGAAAATAGGAACTAGGAAACGGAAAAATGGGAAAAGGAAATATAGGAACTAGGAAAAGGAAAAATAGGAACTATTAAAGGAAATATAGGAAAAGGAAAAATGGGAACTAGAAAAGGAAAAAAATAAAGGAAATATAGGAACTAAATAAGGAAAATAGAACTATTAAAAGGAAAATACAGGAAGTAGGAAAAGGAAATATAGGAACTAGAAAAGGAAATAGGAACTATTAAAAGGAAATACAGGAAGTAAAAAGGGAACTAGGAAAAGGAAAAAGGGAACTATATAGGAAATAGGAAAAGGAAAGGAAAAATAGAACTATTAAAAGGAAATACAGGAAGTAGGAAAAATAGGAAATAGGAAAATGGAACTATTAAAAGGAAATATAGGAAATAGAAAAGGAAAAAGGAAAAAACTAGGAAAAGGAAATATAGG
Source organism: Caerostris extrusa (assembly GCA_021605095.1). NCBI lineage: Eukaryota > Metazoa > Arthropoda > Arachnida > Araneae > Araneidae > Caerostris > Caerostris extrusa. Next base: position 5,120 of record BPLR01000370.1, on the reverse strand, counting down.
AACTATTAAAAGGAAAAAATAGGAACTAGAAAAGGGAAAATGGGAAAAGGAAATATAGGAACTAGGAAAAGGAAAAATAGGAACTATTAAAAGGAAATACAGGAGGTAGGAAAAGGAAAAATAGGAACTAGGAAAAGGAAAAAATAGGAACTAGGAAAAGGAAAAATGGGAAAAGGAAAAAATAGGAACTATTAAAAAGGAAATACAGGAAGTAGGAAAATGAAAAATGGAAAAAAGGAAATATAGGAACTAGGAAAAGGAAAATAGGAACTATTAAAAGGAAATACAGGAAGTAGGAAAAGGAAAAAATAGGAAATAGGAAAAAGGAAAAAAAAGGAACTATTAAAAGGAAATACAGGAAATAGGAAAAGGAAAAAATGGAAAAGGAAAAATAGAACTAGGAAAAGGAAATATAGGAACTATTAAAGGAAAATAGAAAATAGGAAAAAAGGAAAAAATGGGGAAAAGGAAATATAGGAACTAGAAAAGGAAAATAGGAAAAAAGGAAAAATAGGGAAAAGGAAAAATAGGAACTAGGAAAAGGGAAAATGGGAAAAGGAAAATAGGAACTAGGAAATACAGGAAGTAGGAAAATGAAAATGGAAAAGGAAATATAGAACTAGAAAAGGAAAATAGAACTATTAAAAGGAAATACAGGAAGTAGGACAAGGAAAAATAGGAAAAAAGGAAATACAGGAAGTAGGAAAAGGAAAAAAGGGGAACTAGGAAAAGGAAAAGGAAATATAGGAACTAAGAAAAGGAAAAATAGAACTATTAAAAAGGAAATACAGGAAGTAGGAAAAGGAAAAAGGAACTAGGAAAAGGAAAATAAGAACTATATAAAAGGAAAATGGAAGTAGGAAAAGGAAAAATGGGAACTAGGAAAAAGGAAAATTAGAACTAGGAAAAAGGAAAATGGGAACTAGGAAAACGAAAATCAAACTATCCTCTATTTGCATGAACTGTCAGGAAAACAAAACAGAAACACTAACGCAATAGTTTGATGCCACGAAATTATTTCAAAATATAAAAGTGCATAAACAAATTAGCTAGATATCGTGGAGAGAAGGCATTTTCATTTCTTGATAATAACATTAATCCCATAACGACTTGTTGTCTAGGTAAAAACATGGACGAGAAGATAATATACATTTTTATATTCAGTATCGTAAAACACTTTAAAAAAAAAAAAAAAGGTTTAAAAAGAAGAAGACGACCGCAACATGTATTTAAAAATATCTTCTAAAAATAAAAATCATAATAAATATCTATCTATCAAATTAACTCGCAAAAATATGCGCATTGATTGTCATAAATTTCTTCATCAATAGACGCAGATGCTTATTTGCATTGAATCGTGATTTAACCTGTTTTGATTCGAGTACGATACGAATCAACAATTTCTGATTCAATTACGATAAAATATTTGTTTTGCCCTAAGCTGGTTCATGAAGCATTTTGATCAAAAACCTTTAAAAACACGATTTCCACGCTTTGTTTGTTATGAGAAATTGCTTCATGTTTGTTTACTCCATTCTGGTCATCTAAACTCATGTGGTGGAATTAATCCACAGGTATTTGCGTAGATTACAAATGAGATCTCACGCCGGTGCAAAGACTTAAATATAAAGATAAAAGTGCAATAAAATATAAAAGATGCCCCCGCCAGGATTTGACCCCTGAAATCTGTGGTACCAAAATGAAATAGAGATATCCAATTGGCCATCAGAGATAAGGAAAAATAGAACTACGAAAAGGAAAAATGGGAACTAGGAAAAGGAAATATAAGAACTAGGAAAAGGAAATATTGAAACTAGGAAAAGGAAATATTGCAACAAGGAAAAGGAAAATCGGAAAAAGGAAATATAGGAACTAGGGAAATATAGGAAATAAAAGGAAATAAGAACTAGGAAAAGGAAATATTGGAACTAGGAAAAGGAAAAAATGGGAAAAGGAAATATAGGAACTAGGAAAAGGAAATATTGGAACAAGGAAAAAAAAAATGGGAAAAGGGAAAATAGGAATTAGAAAAAGAAAAATGGGAAAACTAAAAATAGGAACTAAGGAAAAGAAAAAATAGGAACTAGGAAAAGGAAAAAGGGGAACTATCCTCTATTTGCATGAACTGTGAGGAAAATCGAACAGAAACACTAACGCACAATTGATGCCACGAAATATTTCCAAAATAAAAAAGTGTATAAATAAATTTAGCTTAGATATCGTGAGAGAGCCATTTTCATTTCTTGACAATAATATTAAATCATAGCGACTTGCTGTCTAGTACAAACATGGACTAGAAGATAATATACATTTTTAATATTCAGTATTGTAAAAACACCCCCTTCGAAGTTTAAAGCAACATGTGTTTATAAATATCTTCTAAAAAATAAATATCATAATGAATATCTATCTGCAATCCCCTTAAAAAACGTCCATGCTTTGTTTGGAATGGGAAATTGCCTTCATGTTTGTTTACTGGTCATCAAGACTTGTGTGCTGGAATGAGTTCGCAGGGCATACGCGATGACACAGTGTGTGCGTAGATCGCAACGATCGCACGCCGGCGGTGAAGGAAAATAAATAATCGTACACCGTGCCAATGAATGCAAATGCCTGATTTGGTCACGCGCACCTGAAGATGCCACGCGCCCGGCACCATCTGGCGCGTGCAGGTATATGCCAAAACCATCTGCTCGCACACGAATCGTTATAATGTAAATCACTATTGTGCTCTCCAAGATAGCCTGCAACAAAGGCCAAACGATAAAAAGAGGAAGAGGGGGATGGAACAAAAGACAGTTTTTGCATCCGCGGACCAAGGTTCGACCAATGGGAACCGGAGCCTATAAGTGGTGCGTGTGCTGGAGTACTGGGATGAGGTGAGGGGCACAAGTGCACAAGTATGGAAAATGTGGATTGAGGAAGAGGTGTGGGCTGCATAAGGGGGGTGTATTACAAGGGGGAAGGAGTGATATTGAGACTCTTCTTGGAGAAGAAAAAACTGAAGATCCTCTTGTTGTCCTGGATTGCGTGGTGCATGTCCTTTTAACCCCCAGGTTATGCATCCTTCACCAAGGTTTTTAACCAGGGAGTCAACCTCACTGTCCATTTTCACCAATTTTGAGATTTATTCAGGATATAGAAATAATAACAAAACTTGATTTAGCATTTCATATCCTGAATAAACTTGAAAAATTAATTGAATGACAGTGAGTTTTTAAATTGAAAGCTTATTTTATTTGTAAAAATTGTTTTTAAATCTAAACTGTCAACATCTGCTCTTTTATCACAATTTTTTTAAATTTCAAATAAATTAAAATATTATTATTATTTATTTTTATGGTAATAAACATTGTTAATAAATGCAGATTATTTAATAAATTATTTCAAACCTGGATTTATTCAGGTTATTATTCAATTACAAACAAATTAAAATATTATTTTTATTAATAATTATTATTAATAATATAGATTATTTAATAAATACCAAACCGATTTATCTCAGGCTTATATTTCATATCCTGAATAAATACAAGTCGTAGAGTTTTTTTATTTGAAAATTATCTGGTCAACAACTGTTTCTAACACACACCTTTTTAAAAATCACAAATAAATTAAATGACATTATTGGTGTATTTATTTGAACAAATCATTAATAAACATAGGATTATTTAATAAATGTCAAACTGATTTATTCAGGTTTGATATTTCATATCCCTAGAATAAAATATACAAGTTGAGAGCTATTTGTTTGTATTGTTGCAAAAATGAGCTTAGAAGAATCGCCATCAACCGACGCCTTATCGATAAAGCCTTTTATAAAAATAACGAATGTGAAAACCTTCAAAACGTACCGAATTCCTCAAATCTTCTTCATAACCTATTGTGAATCCTCTCATACCCATTTTTAATAAAATAATCATTTATGAATTACTAAACAAAATCAATCTTCTGAGATCTAATTCCTGAATTATAGTATTGAGCCATAGCTCTCTCAAATAAATAAATTTAAAATGATAATCCACATCCATTTTTAATGTAAAATGGGAAAAACTCATCTTTCTCTAAAATTTCGTTTAATTTATAAACGTGAGGGCCTGAATGATAGAGTAGCTAGCGCCTGTGTTTCAGTACCACAGGCTGGGCTCTGAGTCCCCGCCATGGTAGTCATGGATGTTTGTTAGGGGCGGTTCGAACTACTTTAAAACCGTCCTGCTCAATTATGTGATCGTTGAGCTTGCGAGGGTAGTGTTACTCCGCTTCCGTAGCAGACATTCTTAGCGCTGCATTTTCTGCAGCACCTCCTGGTACATAGAGTGAACGTCGAGTGCAGCGCTTCGGGTCTTACATCCGATAACTGTTCAAATGTTTACTAGCCGCACTTAGAAGAAAAAAGATAGTGCATTGACAAATAGTTTTTGACTGAGAAAATGAATAGCTAATTTGAAGGTTTATAGCTGGTACTCAATATTAACTCAGTTAACAATTTCGTTTTCATTTCAATTGTGCTGATAGTGCACACCATTTTAAATAAATAAATTAACCAATTATAACTTTTAAAGGACTTAAGATGATATAGTAAAAGATGCCTGTGGGAGCCTATGTCAAACAATAAATAGTTAGTTTACATTTTTAACTTAAGAAGCTGTGATTTATCCATTTTCAATTATTGAAAACGATTTAAGAGAAGCGGTCTTTTTTGTTCTCTGTTTCGTATATTTAGTCATGGCATAAACAACTTCCTCATACCAATAGAGAATAAATTTTGCATGAACTCAAATAGGTACTTTTAAAGATTACAAGAATCATAAAAAAAGATCTCAGAAGCAGAACGCAGCAAAATTTGTAGTGTGTGAATTCTATATGATTTTTTTCCCTAATTTTTATTTTTAAAGAGGAGAATTAAAAATTTGACTATTTCATCAACAAAATTTTTATAATCATGGAGGATCTTAGCGAATATGTTCGAAACAAATATTCTCATTTCTGTAGAATAGGCATTTGTAATACTAAAAATTATATGAATTCCATTCAATGTTTTATATTTATACGCATTGTTATTAGCATTATCCAATTGCTATTTTCTTGTGCTACACATTATTCTGAATTCAAGATTAATC
>BPLR01000369.1:0-26099 GCA_021605095.1 Caerostris extrusa | reverse complement strand
TAGTTAGCGAACATCTTTCTCACTGAACCATATAAATTGGGCCAGGAGTGCCTGTTTGTTGGCGTTTCGGATTTCCTTTTAAACTTTAGAAAGTTGGCACGGAAACCAACTAACTGAACGTGACTAGGACTAACTGAAGTTCATGCATGCTGAACTACTTGCCCATTCGTAATGTGAACAGCTGGTGTAAAAGAGCCCTGGTTCAAACTGAATTAATAAGTAAAATGTAAAGAACAAGCACAATTTAGTAAAGATTTTAAATAAATCTTTGAACTTTATACATAATAGCTTCTAAATTAACTAATATGGTAATAAATGAACAGTTTTTTTACTGGAGCATTGAATTTGACCTGGTGTGAGTTGTTGATTTAGTGATTTAGTTTTCCTAACTATGAAAGTTGGCGAGAAACTGATCAGTTAATGGCATTCCAAACTAGTTCTTGACTTTTGAGTCTAGATGCTGCTAGTCTGCCAATTGAGTTAACAACAACAAAAGAACATGTAGTGAAAATCTCAAAAGTTACACAGCTAATGTGCAATAGAGCTCTGATTCAAATCCTAATTAATAAATAAAAATGTGAAAGACCAAATGCAATTTACTAAGATTTTAAATAACTTTTGAATTTTCTTACATGTTCTTTTGATGTCGTTTTTTTAACTCAATTGGCAGAGCAGCAGCATTTAGACAAAGTCCAAGAACCCGCGTGTCTTAAACCGATTAATCATGATAAAAAGTAAAAAAAATATGCAGCTTTTTTTTGTCCTGACCTGCGGCACAAAGACACGAGATACCCAAAGGAAGAAGTTTGACTTTACTCCACCCGGTTATAGCCCCCAGGCACTGGGTACCCATTTTACGACATGTATAGGCTACAGTGAGGCTATTTTCTTTAATCCAGTCCCACACGTGGCATACGAGCCTCTAAATTAACATATTAATATTGTAGTTAACGAACGTCTTTTATTGAAACACTGAATTTGATCTGGAGTGACTTGTTGATTGGTGAGTTGGGCTTCCCAAACAAGAAAGTTGTCAAGAAACCAACAAGCGATGATCAATTGAAGTTCATGCATGCCTGACTAAAGCCACTCATTAGAAATGTGAGAAGTTAGTGTGCAAAAGAGCACTGGTTTAAATTGAATTAATAAATAAGGAGTCCCTGAGATAAACTGTCACAGTATGTTATGCTATTCATATAAGAGTTGTTTCGCATTGACAAACAGGCTGTCAGTTAAGAAGCGTTTCGTGCCACACACTTACAGTAAACTTACTCCCTAGAAAGTTCTTAGCGGCCTGATGGCCAATTGGCTAGCGTTGTGGCCTTTGGGTACACACAAGCTTTAGGTCCGAAATCCTGGAGGTGGCATGCATGTTTGTTAGTTGTTCGCGTTCACGTTAAACTGTAGGTCAGGTAACAGATCTAACGTGTCACAAAAATATCCGTAGAGCACAAAACCAAGCCTAAAAGTTCTTTAGGAAGGCAAAAATCTATTGTTATTGTGACTATTTCTGAGTATCTGGCCGCGCTCGACCATCACCCATGAGTAGTCTATTCCTGGATGGAGGGAAAGTAACTAGGTTCAGTTGTGACGGAATCCAGGTAGGTAGAAATCTGACTTGGCTCCGAGTAGCTGAAAAAGGGAAGTGCCGGAAGGGCTTTTAAGAGAAACTACCTCACATGTACGCACCGTATGGGAGCATTCGGACTCCCACCAGGCAGTCCGATTGACGAGGCAAGATGCTGAAACATCACAAATGCCATTGAGTCTCCTCGTTTATGAAACAGTGTCTACAACAACGCCACCGGAGGATTGGACCTTAGCACTAATGCTCATCGGCGGCACACGCTGCTACTGAACTAGAAGTCGGGTAGGCGAATCTTCCTTTACCATCTATCAAGTTGCTATTTGTGTTTTATATAAATAGAACACACCAATCACTGACAGCTCAAAATGAAAATTTGAGTCCGAATACTGAGATGATGATTGTCCGAGGGTTTGAAGAGACATGAAGAGATTGCGAAACAAGAAACGTTGTTTGTTGTTGTTGTTGACATATTCTCAGTGTCCTGTGACGGGAATCCCGTGAGTAGTCTACTCATGGATGGAGGGAAGGGGGGCAGCTTTTGTTCTGACGTAGCACCGTAGGTGGAAGTTTGGCTTTTGACTCCGTGACACTCTTACAGCCATATGAGACTGGAGGCTACGGCTTAAAGGGATTCCGAACCACTAAAAGCATCCATGCACCGTCGGGACTCGAACCCGAAACCTGTGGGTACTGAGCGCCAGAGCGCTAGACACTCGGTCATTCAGGCCTCAAGAAACATTGCCTCGTTTGAAGCAATGATAACTTTTCTTCCTGATTGAGCCATTAATTTTATTATGGAATAAACACCATCAACAAACTTGTCTGTCAGAAATATCCCCAATGAATATATTTGATACCCCCTTTGGTTTTTTAATCTACTAATTGAACATTAAACTCTCTAAAAGCAACTGAACAAGGCATAGACTGTCACTCTGTTCTGTAATGCTTATGTGGATACCTCTGGTGTTCGGGGAATTGACTCCCAGGCGAAAAATATCTCACTATCTCTTCTAGCCGGAAGCGGCAGGGCATTCAATGCCCTGGAGGTAAGAGAAAATATGGTAGAGAAAGTAACTATCAAGTTTTGCTTTTTGGCGTTTGTTTGGATAGTTATAATTTAAAAATATTTTCGTAACTTAAAGTTTTCATTTGTTGATTTTTATATTTCAAACTCTTTAGCATATTAATGTTCAACAAGTAATATAATTTTTTTTTTAAAAATTCAATTCCTTCTTTTTTTTTTTTTTCTCTATATAGCAGAAAGTCCTTTATAAATAATTTTCATTCATTTTTTTTTTTAAGTTTATCTGGCGCCATCTATTGGTAGATATATGCAACTTAAATCTAAAGAAGAACTAAAATTAATTAATTAAATTTAATTAATGAATTAATATTTGAAAAACTAAATTAACATCAAGAAGTGTCATCCACTACAAGTTCAAAAAATGTATTTGAACTTGAGTGGATGAATAAAAAAGTATTTTATGAACGATTGAAAATTTGAACAAGATACATATAGGGAGAGTGTGAGCTAATAAATGGAATTGAATAAGGATCAAGTTGAAATTTTGTTTTGACGTTTGTCTGGATATTGGAGAAGTTACAATTTAAAAACATTTTCGTTAACTTAAAATTTTCATTTGTTGCTTTTTATATTTCAAATTTTTTAGCATATTTATGTTCAAAGGAATGTGTAGTCCTAAATAAGGCAAAAGACAAACCCAAATACACTTTAGGAACAGACAAACGAAAGAGTAATTTCGACATTTAATCAGAGATGACAATTTCAGTAATTGGCCTCTGGTCACATAACGGGGTAAACATGGCAATTATATGCACATTTATCTATCACTGTTTCGGAGTCAAAGTCGGTTTCCACCGGATATTAAAATGTCATGTCATAGAATGCTTATCGCAAGACGCTTAACAGCGCGATTTCCCATTAGCTGGGGTACTAAGGCGTAAAAATTTTAATATCCAATTGAAATCCACATTTATTCATAGCAAATTAGAAGTTTCTATCTAAAAACACACTGTATGTTCTATTTACCTTTTTTGCTATAATTAGTAACCCTTCTTGGTTTTGAATTGTATTATATCTAAATTAAATCAGTTATATAAAAGTAAAATTGCTTTGTAAATATAACAAACTTGGATTTTTAAATATAAGTTTAAGAATATATTTCATTTCACTATAAGTTTCTTTATCAATTCTACAATTTTATTAGTAAATACACAGAGTATTGATACATAAATTTTGTGGGCTTTCGGTTGTACATTTGTGGTCATCATGTTCTATTTATATAAACCACGAATAATCATTGTCGTGTGATTAGAGAAGTACATTGATTTTTGGAAGGAGGTTTAGGGATAACTGATCCATATTTGCATGTCGTATTGATGAAAATACGAAAAAGTCTCTCCATGTAGCCTGGCAATCATTGCAAAATACTTTATCCAGATTGTAACATTTGCCATTCGAATCGCCTCGTTTCTAAAAGCAGAGCTTGGAATGGGAATAACGTGCGAATTCGAACATCAGCTCACTAGTTGCCACACTGCCGCTAGGCTACGAATTGTGTTCAATCTGTGTTGATCGAATTGTGTTAATCGAATTGTTATGAATCTGTTTTAGAGGAAGAATACATTTTACTTTGCAGTTCTGATCGAAATATCAGTCAAATTTTTCCATCTATCTCTTTTGTTGTTATTTAAAAGGCATTTTCCTTCATTTTATTTTGAGTTACTTTAAAATATATAAAAAATATTTTGTTAAATATTTTTGAATCTATTTTGTGATGAAACAAATTTTTGTGTAAAAGTAGCCCTTGCGTAGCCGTCATAACGTACAAGAGGAGCTTGTAAAAGAACTAATGTTCAAATCCAATAGCGGAACACATTGCAATCCTTCATTAAAAACGAAGAGAATTTTTCGTGACGTAGTATAAGAGTTTAGCATCGACAGTCGGAATATCCAGAGAAAATTTTCTATATTTTTTCTTTTACATTAAGCATTAAGGTAAACTTCTTGGAAATTTAATAAATATATAAAACTTGAAAAGTCGTAATAAAAGCCACATCAAATAATGTTAAATTAGTCAATCCAGTTTTATTTAGAGTTAAATCAGCTAGTGTGAAAAACGCCATTTAAAATATAAATGACAACATTAAAATATTTAAATAACTTGTATAAAAGAATTGTTGACTCGTTTGCATTTAATTTACATATTAATGTCAATTATAAATAATAAAGCACATTTTCATGACAAGGATTGAAAATTATAACTGACAAAATTATATCTGATTATTCACTGAATAGCCTTCACTTCCCCATCAATTAATGCTAAATTAATCATTTCAGTTTTAATTAGAGTTAAATTAGATAATATAAAGTATAAAAAAAAAAAAGTAAGTACAAAAAATACATTTATATGCTAAATGACAATATTAAAATATTTAAATAACTTGTGAAAAGAATTGTAGACTTTTTTAATCTCTATATTAATGTCAGTTATAAATAATCAAGCACATTTTCACGACAACTATTGAAAAGGATATCAGACCTAACTTAATGGAAAATGGTTGAAAGCCTAATTACTATAATTAAATTTTCTGTAAGGAAAAAGTGGCGTGGATTTTAATATCTCGAGAGTTTTCTGTGAAACAAATTAAAGAAATCATGTAATTATCATCAAGAATTAATCAGAATGCAGTTATGAATTTGAAAATCTTTAATGAATTCACGAAATAGTTAATTAAGGGTTTTTGGATGGAAATATAATTCGAAATTAAAGTAATAATAATGAGAAATGCTAAGAACTTAAATATTCATTACATAGTTTGTAGAAAAATTAAATTGCTCTTGCATTGTTTTTGTGTAACATGTTTTTTAAGCAATGAAAAATAGTTATAAAATCATAATTTTGATAAAATTTCTGGTAAAAATAATTCGAGATGTAAAATATCAAAAAAAAAAAAAAACACTTATTAAAGTGAAAAAAACACTTTTTAGTTATTAAAGTGAATACAAATTCATTTTTATTTTAAGTTTATTAATTATTACGCTTAAATGTAAAATGCAGAAAAAAAGAGAAAAAAAAAAAAGAAGAGTTGTTTTACGGAATTGCCCATGGGAAAGAATTGTTCGAACTTGTTTGTGTGTAAAATTTTAGAGAGAAAAGGGAACTTTAATTTGAATATGTCGTGCAAATATAAAAATTACATAAAAAAAGAAAATTAAAACTTATGAATTAAAGATTCATCGCTAAAATAACATTCCAGTTTTGTTCGTAATTATACTTAAATTAAAATATGAAACTATTCATATGATTATTCGTTTTATAAATGATTAACAATAGGACAATTTATATATATATATGTATGCATATTTATGTAGAGTCAAAAGAAATCTAAAACAGAACTTAAATATAATTTTGTTTATTTATTTTAAGGCACTTTGCATATTGTTGATAAGAAATTTAATTTATAAGGAATTTATGTCAGATAATTAAAGCAGTTTTGAAATATTATAATTATAAAAAAAATAACAAATAATGAATAATGAAAGAATGATGAAAGGTATGCCAAACATATATAAATTATTTTTCTCTTTTGAGAAAAATAATTTATATTTCATTAGCTTTTTATTTTTTTTATGTTCCGTATTAGGAAAACAAACTTGGTGTTGGAATATTGTTTATGCTAAGCAGCTTGGTACTTTCTTTCAAGTGCATTATCTTAAAAAGTACACTACAGAATTTGTTATGAAGTGGAATTTGTAGTCCAATGGTTCTTTGCACATATAGCGCTTTGCTTTGCATGTGCTGCTTGCAGAGAGAGAAGGTCTGAATTCAATGTTTTTTTTTTCATTGGATTCATAATCGAGATATCCGAGGACGATTATGTGTGTGAACGTCTCGCATTGATAGTGGAAATGATTAAAATGTTTTTTTTTTCATACAATAACTCAAATGCAGAACAATTATTCTCTGTAGCACCGATACTTTATCCGTCATAGTTTCTGAGTGGAAAAGGTATATTAAAGGGGAATTGACAGTTTCTGACGAAAGTTACTGACCATTTAAGAGTAAATAAGTTTTCCTAAAGGCAATTTTTCTTTTCAAAAGTTTACTCAAATATACTGAAACTTATGCTATGAGGCAAACTAAGTTGGTCATTAAACTTACTTTCAACAGTCGATTTTGTGAAAGTTAGAGCTGTGCTGTTATAACATTTCTTTACAAAAGTGGAAGGATCATGAATGACTTAACTATATTTGATGATTCTAGAACAAAAAAAAACAAGAAGCTTTTCTTTTAATTTTATTTCTTAAACTAAAAATGAGATGTGCAAAATGTAAAACTTTTAGTTGTATGATCTAATTATTAGTTACTTTATGTCCAAATAGTAATATATTTTTGACTATTTTTGTACTTTTATAGCAAAGGAGAAAAAAATAGTTTTCGCACAAATACATGCCTGACTTTTCCACTAATACGTCGTCATATCGAACACAAACATTTAAAAAATATTACAGATCAAGATCCAATAGTATCTCTTTCAAACATAGAAGTAATTATAAAAAAAATATATTTATGCAAAAAAAAAAAAAAAATATTATACAACTATAAAATTCAATACGGTATTACTACAATAACACAATTATGACGTTATTTCCTTTGTTTTGGTTTCTCACTTCAGTTATAAAATATTATTAGCGCATTGTATTTTATTGAAGCAAACAAAATGAATAAAATTCTTTGTTTCTTCATTCGTGATTCAATTTGAAATTTTATATATTTGTTCTATTTAATATTAAAAATAATAAGTAAATATTCATATATATATAAATATAGTATTAATTATAACAGTAATACAATAATAAAAATTGATTTTATATAAATAATTGTTTTGTTCTATTAAATATAAAAGTTTTCTGAGATAATAATATGTTTTGTTAAATTAATTATAAAATTACTTCTGGCATATTTAATCAAATAAAAAATATGTTATTTTACTTAAAAATGCAATATTTTAAAAATAGTCGTATGCCAGAAATTCTAAAATTCGTCCAATACGTCAGTCTTTTACTGATGTCCAGTCTAAATTAAGTGCATTTTTGTTTACAATATAAATTGCTTTAAGACTGTTAGGTAACGAAGTACATAAAAATCATAATTTATATTTCTGGAAGGGATTCCATATAATGTCTTAGATGGATACATTATTTTCAATTTAGAATAAGCAGTTCTATCTCTTGACAATAAAAAGGGCTCTTATGAGAAATTTATTCAATATAACGCAAAAAGTCTTCAGCAACAAATAAGAAAGGACATTAACAATAAAAATGCTCACCGTTAAATGTATAATACACAAAAATATAGGAGGCAAGTGTTGCTTGGTGGGTAGCGAGTTCGAAACTCTGCTACCGAACGTGAACTGAAACCTCTCTTGTCTCTAACGGTATGAGCATTACAATTCAATAGATCAACATGCCCTTCCATTGGGTTAGAGAAAAGAGATTGAAAACACCCAGTTGCTATTTTTGAGACTGTTCGTTTAAAATTGAGAAAGCATTATAATACCACTCTTTGTATAATATGAGTAACACTAAGTTTGCTGCCTTCAGTTTTAATAGTGAATTACTTCTGATCAAAATACCCAGCATTCAAAAACAATTATTTATTTCATTTAAATTGGGTTTACATTAAGACATAAATGTTAACATTTTTTATAATTTCTTTTAAATAACAATTTGTTCTTTGCCTTGGAAAAAATATTGTTACGGGAATAGTTGCATTTGAAAATTTTTGAAATATGAGTTATCGTATTATTACAGAATTTATCTAATAAATTGTAATTTATTTTCAATAAGAAGATACTACATGATGCCCACGTAGCACCCACTTTGTATTCCCCGCGTAACATCTTTCATAATTGGGCATGAACCCCTTAAACTATCTGTAATTACTTGCATTTGCTTTATTTTCAATCACATCATCATTAAATAAAATATCCTTCTAAAAGGAACTATATTATAAAGAAATCATTATAACAGTTATAAAACCTTAACCAAAAAATTTATCTTAAAATATTGCGATTTTTACACAAAAGGAAGGAATTTACGAATTAGTTTCAATATCCTCGATTTATTCAAACCTTTTTTTAGTCATGTCAATAACAACATTAAGTATCCACTCCAGTTTAGAATACGTGATCCTTTCCTCCTAGGAAACACGTTTTACATTTGAAGATGAATAATAAATCAATTGAAAACATCGGATAAGAAGATTTTAGTAAGAATATTATATTATATTTTATTATTATATTTTATTTTAAGAAGATTTATACTTTGCATTGATTAATGCGAATTCTCCGGGCAATATTTGCTGTTAATATTTGTCGAATTTTTTCGTGAAGTATCCAAACTAAAAATGAGGTCTAAAGATCATACGAACATTTGTAAGTATCATACTATTAAAACAACTAATATATTTTTATTTAATATCAGATATACATGGTGATCAACTAAGTTTCCAGGTTTCACACGTGAATTGCATTAACGATGTTTGTAATGGACATACATCTCAAAAGTTGTATTTTTTATAGGCTAGATATCTGCCAAGCTTACTCAGTTGTAATGCCAACGCATATCAAACGCAAAAATATTTTTAACAATGAAGATGCCCAATCAATTTTATACAAATAAGCGGCATTTGTGGGGAGCTTTGCTTTTCTCCTTTAACGTTAAAAATCCAGCTGAATCATGTCGTTTGCATGAGGAAGCCTACGGCGAGTATGTACTATCATAATCCACCTCTGAAGATAGGTTTAAACTCTTCAGTAATGGTGAAGAGTGTCAAGGAAGACCAAAAACAGCCGAGGAAGTTTATCTGAAAGCGTTATTAGATGAATATACCAATGGACATCGCTACCGCCAACAACTAATCAATTTGGACCATTAATTGCTTGAAAAATGTCCAGAATGAGAAGAGTGAATTTGCAGCACGTCAACGTTCAACGCCATCGCACTTCTAACGTCCAGAACACATGTAAAACAATGAAACGGATATACTACCCCCTCACCGTAATCGACAGACCTGGTTCCCTATGATTATCCTTTTGTCCAGTCGATGCCCTTGACTTGGCTGGGCTACTCTTGCCTAATTTTGAAGGAGAGCAAAATTGGTTGGATGAATGGTTTTCGGTCCAAAGATTTGTTGTTTTATCATCACGATATTTATGTACCCCAGAGACCTGGCAAAATTGTGTAGATAGTGAAGGGTACTACTGAATAAACAATTATTCATATTAATATCGAAATTTGAAATTTTTATTGATAAAAGAACCCTGTAAAGTACCCCACCGGGACTCGAAACCGAAACCTGTAGCCCCGACCGCCAAAACGCTAGACATTCAGCCATTCAGGCCCCAGGTCTAATATGACTGTAGAGAGTTGGGAGTAGGGCTGATAACCATACCCGGTAAAAAAAGAAAATATCTCATTTTTCGAAATCTGCCAGCAGGCAGATGGTTTTGACCCACCAAGAGGCTTTGTGCTCATGAAGAAGACGAATGTTTATGTTATAAAAAATAAATGAAGCTAGCACCATTTATTAAGCTGATAATATAAACAAAAAACGACCATTTTTAAAATTACTTTTGTCATATGAATCCCACTCCATCATGCCCCTGCAAAGTAACAACTAAGTCAACTTTCTTTGACATATTGTACTTCATATCTCTTTTCAGACAATTTTGACCTCTGTTTTAAGAAAAAGCTATTGAAAAGCTAATTGAGATAGAAAATATTTTTTTCTGAATAATTTCATATTTCCCACACTTTCCACCAAAAATATCCATGTCCGAACTTTAAATACCTCGAGGTCCCACTCAATTTTTTTCTCGATATATTTCAATGGATTTCAGAGATGTGTTAGGCAGGGAAAAAAATTGGGGTCCTCCACCCCCCCCCTTTTGAAAACAAGAATAAAGTTCTTCCTAAAAGGTCCCATCAGCACACACAAGAACCCGAGGGAAAGCAGCCAGTCTGAGGAAATTGATGGGTTTACATGATTTCGGAATTTACTATGGAATTTTGAAGCATTGCTTTATTTCGGGTTCGCATTTCGGACACTTGTGGAAAAATTTTGGGAAACATGTAGGCTGTTTGGTTCTGAATTGCTGTTGCTTTATTCCCATACATGTGTATGTTTTTGAAAGTAGAGGAATATATTGGCTAATACTACTTTCCAGACATATTGGTGTAATTTCTGTTTTATTCATCTATTCATTTCTATAAGGAAAAAGAAAATACATGATGTTAAAGCTTAAGAATGAATTGTATTCTTCTGTTAATCTTTTACATTCGGTTAAAGCGTTGCTTGGGTTATAGAGCGGTAGTAATAGAATTTTAGAAATTTATAGACAATTTTAAATGTGCAAAACAATTTGGTATCATCATCATCAGTGGCGCAGCACCGCATGGGGGAAAAGGCCGTCTGCTTACTGACAAATTTCCGGACAGGAAATGTTTTCTTTTTACGCGTAGGGTCTAATACAGCAGGCTCACGCCCAACGCTGTACGATCATATTAGACCGAGATCTACTGCTTAAAGTGGATTCCGAACCACTACACACATCCATGGCACCGTCGGGACTCGAAACCTGTGGGATCTAAAGCCAGAGCGCTATCCTCTTGTTATTCAGGCCCCAGGGGTATATGACTGTAGAGAATTGGACGTAGGGCTTACAACCCTACCTCGTAAAAAAGAAACATCTCATATTTCGAAATCTACCAGTAGGCAGACGGCCTTGGCCTACCAATGGACTACTTCCTAATAAAGACGTAGAATATTTATATTATAAAATTAAATTAAGATAACGCCCTTTATTGAGCTGATATCATAAAACAAAACCATCCATTTATTTTTAAAAATACTTTTAGAATTCGTCTTACTTTGTAGACGAATTCCACTATGCCCCTCAAAGTAACAACTAAGTCAACTTTCTTTGACATATTGTACTTCATATCTCTTTTCAGACCATTTTGACCTATATTTTAAGAAAAGCACCCTACTAAGAAAGAAAAAAAAATCCTTAGCAGCTTAAAAACTATTTTTTTTTTTTCCTGAATAATTTCACATTTCTCTAACTGCCTACCGAAAATATCCATGTCCGAACTTTAAATCCCTCGAGGTCTCACTCAATTTTTTTCTCGATATGTTTCGATGGATTTCAGAAATGTGTTAGGAGAGAAAACCCCTCCCCTTAGGCCTCCCCGCTTTTCCGAAAACAAGAATAAAGTTCTCTCTAAAAGGTCCCGTCAGCACACGAGAACCCGAGGGAAACGGGCCAGTTTGAGGAAATTGATGGGCTTACATGATTTCGGAATTTACTAAGGAATTTTGAAATATTGCTTTATTTCGGGTTTGTGTCTCAAACACTTGTGGAAAAATTTTGCGAAACGTGTAAGCTGTTCTTGTCTGAATGGCTGGTGATTTATTCCCATATATGAGTATGTTTTTGAATGCATTGGAATGTATTGGCGAAGACTATTTTCCAGACATATTGCCGTATATTTTTTGTTTTATTTACTCAATTATTTTTTTAAGAGAAAAGAAATACATGGTGTCAAAGCTGAAAAATTAATAGAAGAATGCAATTTATTTTTCAGCTTTGACACCACCGCCAAAATTATTTTACTTCTGGATTTTGTTGATCGGGTTATAGAGCGTTAATAGTAGAGCGTTAGTTTATTAACATATATAAATGTACTATTTGTACAAGAAAACAAATGTCGGTTTCGTTTGATCTAATTCATCTTTAGAGGGGTTGAAATGTAGCAGATTCAGTGTTACTCAGAGTGAAACATGGGTAAAGGGGCAGAGGACTGTATTATACTATAGTTATATTGTTTCAAACTGACTATGCACAATTTCAAACTGAAAGTCTTATCTGGGGTGGGCGGCTTGATGGCCAATTTGTTAGCACTCTGGCCGTCGGTACCATAGGCTTCAGGTTCGAATCCTGGTGGTGGAATGGATGTTTGTGAGTGGTTCTGAATCCACTTTAAACTATAGGTCCCGGTCTGTTTAGCCCTCGTGTGCGCAAGATGACCGTACAGCGATAAACCGAAACAATTTTTATATTGGCCTGATGACCAAGTATCTGGTGCTCGGTGCCACCGGTTCTGGGCTAGAATCCCGATGACGCCATGGTTGTTGTACTGATTCGGGCCACTTTAAATTGTAGGTCTTTGCTTAATATGACTGTAGAGAGTTGGACATAGGTCTGACACCTTAACCCGTAAAAAAAAAAAATTTCATGTTTTGAAATCAGCTTGCAAGCAATCGGCCATGGCTCACCAAGGCGCTGTTACTCCTATGAAGAAGAAGGTTTATATTATAAAAATAAATTAAGGTAACGCTATTTATTAAGCTGATAACATAAATCAAAAACGTCTATTTATTTTTAATAATACTTTTGTCTTTAAAATGTCTATTTTTGTCCGATTCCACTACGTCATGCCAAACGTACGCCCTCCAAAGTAACAACTAAGTCAACTTTCTTTAACATATTGTACTTCATATCTCTTTTCGGACGATTTTGATCTACATTTTAATAAAAGCACCATACTAAGCAAGAAAAAAATCCTTAACAGCTTAAAAATATTTTTTCCTGAATAATTTCACATTTCCCGAACTGTCTACCGAAAATATCCATGTCCGAACTTTAAATCCCCAGAGGGCTCACTCAGTTTTTTTCTCGATATGTTTCAATGGATTTCAGAGACGCGCTAGTCAGAGAAAAAAAAAAGGCACCCCCTTTTCCGAGAACAAGAATAAGTTCTTCCTAAAAGGACCCGTCAGCACACAGGAACCCGAAGGAAACGACCCAGTTTGAGAGGAAATTGATGGGCTTACATGATTTCGGAATTTACTATGGAGTTTTGAAATATTGCTTTATTTCGGGTTTGTGTCTCGGACACTTGTGGAAAAATTTTGCGAAACATGTACGCTGTTTGGGTCTGAATGGCTGGTGCTTTATTCCCATACATGTGTATGTTTTTGAATGCAGGGGAATCTATAGATTAAGACTGTTTTCCAGACATATTACCGTAATTTCTGTTTTATTTATCCATTAATTTCTTTAATGGAAAAAAAAATACATGAAAATACATGATGTTAAAGCTTAAGAATGAATTGTATTCTTCTTTTTAAAAAAAATTGTTAAGAAAGCTTCTTTAACTCCAAGAATTTTTTTAACGAAGACTATACATGTGGGTATTTTATAAACAAATGTAATGCTTTAAATTAATATAATGAATTATAATTAACCATGATTTTATAATAATGGTTCTCAATCTTCTTTCTGAACTATTTCCATTTGAACTGTCTACTCGTGTGTTGATGATAAAAAACGATGAATGCTTTAACTGAACGACTATAAATGTGTGTATTTAGTAAATATATTATAAGAATTTCAATGAATATAAGAATTAAAATAGAAGTTGAGTTTAGAAAGATTATTATAATTTTTTAAATTTCTTTTATAATACAATACTTTTCTTACACTTTTCTCATTAACTTAGTCACTTAATTCAAATTCAAGCACAGCAATTGTTTTAAATACGTTATTTAAAAAGTCACATCTGCTTATAAATTTAATGATTAAGAATATGGTTATTTTTCCATATTGAAATGAAAGTGGATGAAAATGATAAGTAAGCAAAAATGGTTATATCGTTACACTATTCAAGTAAAATTGACTAAATATCAAAAAAAATATTCATTGTGATAAAAATTAATTTTATATTGTCGCGCGAAAAATATTAAAACTATCGAAAATAACTCGTCATATTGATTTTAAAGAATATTTTGTTATTATATCAATTTGGATTATGCATTGAAAAAATATATATTGACACATGAATATTTTATTTCAACTATTTTAAACTCCAAAACTTTTTAATATCCTAAACTTCAACAGCTTTTAAAATACAATAATCCATACAAAGCAATATAAACCATTTCATTTTTCTTCATCTACTTTCAAAAGAAAAAGAAACACATATGAAATCAAAATAGTTCCTCTTATCCCCAAGTCTTTTATTTTTTTGCTTTTGGGAGAATTCGAATAGAATCATTCCAAGAAAAAAAAAAAAAGTATCAGATCTCTTGTGTGGTGATAAATCTTCTCCTCACAAAAATAGTTTTTCGAATCGTAATATATTCTTTCTTTCGAAAAAGAAAAATCTACCTATGATTGGTGAGGATTGAAATAAACGTTTTTTTTTTTCATTCAGTTGAAGATTTCTGTCTGCATATGGAAATAACTTCGGACACTTTATAAGCTGTCTTGATTGCAGGAGACAAAATGAAAGTCCAAAATGATTTGCATACGAAATCGACGATCACTCAAAAGTTTTGACTTGGCATATTGAGAGAAAGATATGGGAATTGTATATGAAAGGAAATCGTAGAAGTTTTCGAAAATAAATATGGAAGAAAAATACTTCAGAGTAATTTTCTTGGTCTGATGTGCGAAATGGCTTTGAAAGACAAAATGTTTACTGATGCTGGTGATAAATTACTGAGATATTTGAATAAATAAAACATAAAACATTAAAATTGTTGAACATTTATCATCAGAAAACTTTCTGATTTCGCTCTCATAAACAATTTTATTATAAGATTTGAATGCATAATTATATCACACACTTTTTTGGAGAATTTTTATATAAAATAGCTTTGATTAGAAAAAATATTGGCTAAATATTCTCCACATGTTATATACACTTTTTATTTACTAATTATGTAAAAATGAATATGATGCTAACCGAACATGTGTATTAAAAATTTGATGAGGAAAAATAAATGCCTTACCCGAACGACTATAAATGTATGTATTTATTAAATATATGTAATGCTTTAAATGTATATAAGAATTAAAAAAACGATGATTTTATCAAAAAATAGTTCTCAATTGTACGCTTGGCAACTATGGAACAAAAAATGGGCCTACATTAAATATTTCATAAATCTGTACTAAATTAGGAATACAAATGTGTTGATAATGAAAATGTATGTTTTACCTGAATGAATATAATATATTCTTAATTCATTTGAAATATTTTATATTTGAGGAATGAAATGATTCTCTATATATATTTATTAAATACACATGAAAAAAATGAATATTTAATAAATATATATATATAGGATTTCAATGAATATAAGAATTAAAATAGAAAATCAGTTTAGAAAGTAGTTCTAAATTTTTTAAAATTTCTTTTATAAATTAATAATACTTTTCTTGCATCATTTCTCTTTAACGTAGTCATTTAATTCAAATTCAAACACAGCAATTGTTTTAAATGCGTTTTATAAGCTCAATAGTTAAGAAATAAGGAATGAAAGGCGAATGAAAATGGTAAGCAAAAATGGTTATTTCGTTACACTATTCAAGTAAAATTGACAAAATATCAAAAAATATATATATTCATTGTGATAGAAATTCATTTTATATTGTTGCATGAAAAATACTAAAACTGTCGAAAATAACTCGTCCTATAGATTTTTAAAGAATATTTTGCTATTTTTTCAATATTAATTATGCATTGAAAAAAATATATAGACATGAATAATTTATTTCAGACTGTTTTAAAAACCAAAGCTTTTTAATACCCTGAACTTCAACAGCTTTAAAATACAATAACCCATACAAAGCAATATAAACCATTTCATTTTTTTTTTCTTCATCTACGTTCAAAGGTAAAAAAGAAACACAGATGAAATCAAAATAGTTCCTCTTTTCCCCAAGTCTTTTATTTTTTGCTTTTGGAGAATTCGAATAGAATCATTCCAAGAAAAAAAAAAAGGAAAAGTATCAGATCTCTTGTGTGGTGATAAATCTTCTCCTCACAAGAAATAGTTTCTGGAATCGTAATATATTCTTTCTTTTAAAAGAAAAACCTACCTATGATTGGTGAGGATTGAAATAATTTTTTTTTTTTACTCCAGTGAAAGATTTCTGTCTGCATATGGAAATAACTCCGGACACTTTATAAGCTGTCTTGATTGCAGGCACAAAATGAATGTCCAAAATGATTTACATACGAAATCGACGATCACTCAAAAGTTTTGACTTGGCATATTGAGAGAAAGATATGGGAAGTGTATATGAAAAGGAAGTCGTAGAAGTTTTCGAAGATAAATATGGAAGGAAAAAAATACTTCAGATTAATTTTCTTGATATGATGTGCGAAATGGCTTTGAAAGACAAAATGTTTACTGATGGTGGTGATAAATTGCTGAGATATATGAATAAATGAAACATAAAACTTTAAAATTGTTGAACATTTATCACCAGAAAACTACCTGGATTTTTGCTCATATACAGTTTTATTATGGAATTTGAATACACATTTAGATCAATCTTTTTGGAGAATTGTTTCAAAACTTTGACTAGAAAAACTAAATATTCCCATGTGTTATATACACTTTTTAAAGCTAATAATATGCAAAAATATTCATTAGCGTTTAGACCCTTAGATTGCAACAATTATCATCTTTTAAAGACAGGTGAAATTGCTGAAAATAAAGTTGTCATACTTTACCATAAAAAGTGACTTTTCATCAACATTTATATTTGCCGAAATAACAAATAATTAAATTGCCGAAAATAACTCGTCATATTGATTTTAGAGAACATTTTGTTGTTATTTTCAATCTGTATTATGCTTCGAAAAAAAATATATTGACATGAATATTTTATTTCAATTGTTTAAAAACCAAAGCTTTTAATATTCTTCTTCAAAAGCTTTAAAATACAATACAAAGCAATATAAACCATTTCATTTTTCTTCATCTACGTTCAAAGGAAAAAGAAACACAGATGAAATCAAAATAGTTCCTCTTTTTCCCAAGTCTTTTATTTTTTTGTTTCTGTAGAATTCGAATAGAATCATTCCAAGGAAAAAAAAAAAGGAAAAGTATCAGATCGCTTGTGTGGTGATAAATCTTCCTCTCACAACAAATAGTTTCCCGAGTCGTAATATATTCTTCTTTCAAAAAGGAAAATCTACCTATGATTGGAGAGGATTGAAATAAACATTTTTTTCCCTTCAGTTGAAGATTTATGGAAATAACTCTGGACACTTTATAAGCTGTCTTGATTGCAGGAGACAAAATGAAAGTCCAAAATGATTTGCATACGAAATCGACGATCACTCAAACTTTTGACTTGGCATATTGAGAGAAAGATATCGGAAGTGTATATGAAGGAAATCGTAGAAGTTTTCGAAAATAAATATGGACAGAAAATACTTCAGAGTAATTTTCTTGGTTTGATGTGCGAAATGGCTCTGAAAGACAAAATGTTTACTGATGCTGGTGATAAATTGCTGTGATATATGAATAAATGAAACATAAAACTTTAAAAATTTTGAACATTTATCATCTGAAAACTTTTTGGATTTTCGCTCATAAACAATTTTATTATAGAATTTGAATGCATATTTAGATCATACTCTTTTGGATAGTTTTAAATAGTATACATAACTTTGACTGGAAATATTCCCCACGTGTTATATACTATTTAAAGCTAATAAAATGTAAAAAAATAATATATATATATATATGCGAAATAGCATTTGATCCCCCATTTTGCAAAAAAATTATCATGTTTTAAAAAAGAAAGACAAAATTGTTGAAAATACTGTTTTTCATATTTTACCATAAAGATGCTTTTCATCAAATACAATGAAGTAGTTTATGATGGTATATTACATTATGATACTATTAATAATTTACTAAGTTTACTATTGTACAAATTTGTATTTTTTGACAATAATAATACTTATATAATATTATTTGTAATTATATTATCATATTGTTATCATTATTCCTGTGAATAAATAAGTTAATTATACTATTACATAATAATAATAATTTTTATTACATAATATATGAATAATTTATTTCAGCTATATTGGAATTAAAGCATTTTAATTCTGAATCTTTAAATAAATTTTAATTTATTTTAGCTTACAAGTTTAGATTTAAAAATTAATAAGAATCTTATAATATTTATTTACTCTATATCTTTGAGGAAAAATAGGGGAAAAAAAGAAATTACAATGGAATCTTTATTTTTTTCAAAGGTTTTTCAAAATTTTTCCAGGAAATAATGTCTTTAATTTAAATATATTATTTCTTTTAAAAGAAAACTTTTTCTATGTTTGCTGAAATTGAAATAAACTTTTTTTCTGCAGATAGTCTTAATAACGATTACTTTATAAGATGTTCTGATAAGATCGATTGAGGTTTTGACTTAGTATATTGAACGAAAGATATGGGAAGTGTATGGAAAGGAAATCGTAGAAGGTTTCCAAAATAAATATGAAGAAAAAAAGTACTTCAGAGTAATATTCTTGGTCTGATGTTCGAAATAGCTTTGAAAGATAAAATGTTTATTGATACTGGTGATAAATTGCTGAGATATATGAATAAATTAAACATTAAACATAAACAATATTGAACGTTTATTTTCAGAAATCCTTCTAGATATTGACACATAAATGGTTTTATTATAGAATTTGAATACATATTTCAATAACACTTTTTGGAGAATTTTATATAGTCTACACAACTTTGACTAAAAACTAAATATTCCCTACGTGTTAGATACATTTTTTAAATCTAATAAAATGTAAAAAAAAATTCTGGTGCAATAACATTTGGTCAACTAGATTACAACAGTTATCATCTTTTAAAGAAAGCATAAATTTGTTCAAAATAATTTTCGTTATATTACCTTAATTTAACAACCTATCATCAAATACAAATTTGTCCGATTGTTGATTATGGTTGTTTACGATGGATATTATATTACATAATATTACTACTACTAATAAACTTAATAAGAATAAAATAAGATTAAAAATAATATTATTACATAATACATGAATATTTTATTGAAGCTGTATTGAAATGAAAGCATTTTAATACTGAATCTTTAAATAAATTTTAATCTATCTAGCTCCTAAGTTTTGATTCGCAATGGATGTTTGTAGTGGTTCGAATCCACTATATACTGTAGGTACTGGTGTAATAAGATAGTAGAGCGTTGTGGGAGGTAGTGTTACTCGCGGCCGTAGCATAGTTTCAAGCTACACCTGCCCCTGAGTAACAGCGGTGCAGCCCTTGCTTTCTACATTACTTTCTACTGTAAAAAAAAAAACAAGTTTAGATTCAAGAATCAATAATAAGTTTGTAATATTCATTTAGTCTATATATTTTAGAAAACAATAGGAAAAACTGAAATCTCCTCTACAAATTTCGACTCATCATGTGTGAACATTCGAGAATGGATGCATAAACTCTAGAATATGTCAATGCTTAATAATGCACGAGATATATGAGACATTTGATTGGAATACTACAAGAATGGCCAAATTCAATATCCACATGGATATAGTAATGCTGAATAGATCCAGAATTTCATGAAGAAAGAATTGTTCAAGAATATCTAAACAAATATACAAAAGTAATATAAATTTGAAAAGATTCAAATTTGATAAATTGATAAAAATGAAGAATGAAGTATTCCAAATTTTACAAGAATTACTATCACATTCAATAGCCAAGAGAATATATCAAAGTTTGAAAATTCTAGGCATAAATGAAGAATGAAGTATTCCAAATACAATAAGAAGCACTATACAGCTCAATAGGCATGGAAAATGCCAAAAGTGATAAATATGAAACTTCAAGAAGAAGGAATTTATCAATGCACTACGAGAACTGATAGCCATTGGAAATACAAATGTTTAAAATCATAAGCCAAAACGTGAAAAGTGATTCAAAACCATATTACAAACTTCAAGTAAAATCCAAATTCTCCAGAGAATTCCTAGGACTAACGTTATTCATGAATCATTTCAAGAGTTAAGGGACCCAAACTACCATTTTCCGCCAAAATTTGCAAAATTTGGAATGGAGTTTTATTTGCTTGCTGCACTTTTTGATTGCGCCACAAACCCCTAATCAGGACATATCATGTTCGTGATAAAAAAATAATGAAATTGCAATAGGTTCTTTATTTTTTTTTCAAAATTTTTTTTTTTTTTTTAATCGAATCCAAATAAAATAATATAAAAAAAAGGAAAAAGTGTCAGATCTCCTTTGCGGTTTTTTCCCAGGAAATAGCTTCTTCAATCGGAAATATATTATTTCTTTTAAAAGAAAAACTTTTCTAAGTTTGCTGAAATTGAAATA
This sequence comes from Caerostris extrusa, assembly GCA_021605095.1. Lineage (NCBI taxonomy): Eukaryota > Metazoa > Arthropoda > Arachnida > Araneae > Araneidae > Caerostris > Caerostris extrusa. Next base: position 5,231 of record BPLR01000369.1, on the reverse strand, counting down.
AACTTTTTTTTTGGTAAAAGATTTTTTTTCTGCCTATGGAATTACTTCCGGATACTTTATAAGCTGTTCTGATAAGATGGATTTAGAAACAGCAAATCCAAAATGATTTACATACGAAACCGGCAATCAGTCAAAAGTTCGATTGGTATATTAACGGAAAAATAGATAAAATGTATATGAAATCGAATCTTAGAAGTGTTTGAAGATAAATATGAAAAAAAATATTAATGCAGAATACTATTTTAGAAGTTTGATATTAAAATTGTTTTGATAGAGAATTGTATGGTATAGTTGGAAATATTAACTCTTGAAATATAAATCAAGGGAAATATATATTTCAAATACATTTTTAGAAATTACTCTAAATAGTGTGGAGCTTATACAATAAAATACAATAAAAATAATAATAAAATAAAAATTTTCATGCTTCAGTGTATTGCTGAACATGAAAATTTATGTTTATCTAAATATTTCTAATATTATACATAGTGTGCTAAAACATTTTCAAAATTATTTCAATAATGGATTAAAAATATAAATGCTATGGATTGTTTGTATTTTTTTAAAGATAAACATTATATATTTCTAAAATGTCCTAAGACGCGTAATAAACATTTAAGCTTAATTAAGTGAATTTATTTATAGGAAAGTGAGAAAAGGTTAATCGATGCCTTAATTAAGAAAAATGTCTCCAGAAATATTTTTGAAAAAGATAGGTGTTGTTGCTGATGTTTTACAAGGACTAATAATTGACTGACAATGATATTGATGACTCTGTTTTAAACACAAAATGCGCCCACGTGTATATCAATTGCTTAGTATTTAAATAGATCCATGGCAACATTAAAATAAAATATTTATAACTGAAAAACTAAAAATTCTACGCACTTTACCTTTTGGTGAGTTTTCTATGTCAAATTCTTTAAGATTTGGTTGGTTTGTCATTCGACGGTCATTTTGTGCACACTTTGGGCTAATTAGACCAGAACCTGCAGTTTAACGTGGATTCCGAAACACTCACAAACATCCATGCCACCACCAGGATTCAAACCTGAAGCCTATGGTACCAAAGCCAATTGGCTGTCAGGCCGCAATCCTTTAAGAGGAAATGAATGGAAATAAATTGTGATTCTTGTTGAAGAATGGATTTACCTAAATATTTGCAAAAAAATAGATATTTGCTACAAAAAAAAAAGAGATATAAACTTACTTCCAACAAAACTATATTGAGATATACTAGAGTGATATTTATGATTTTTGTTGCTCTTATAATAAGAAGCTATCTACTATGACGAATCCAAATTTACCACGATGAATGAACTCCGGAAAGTTATTCACGGCCTGAAGGACAATTGATAGTTCACTGGTCTTTAGTATCATATGCTTCAGGTTCGAATTCTGGCGGTGGCATGGATGTTTGTTAGTAGTTCGGCATCCACTTTAAATTGCAGGTCCCGTCTGTTTAGCCCGAAGTGTGCACAAGATGATCGTTGAGAGACAAACCAAACCAAACCAATCAGAAACCACTTTAAGCTGTAGGTCCGGGCTAATTAGCCCAAAGTCTGCGCAAGATGACAGTAGTCCCAACCAAACCGAAAAATTATTAAGGAGCATAAAAACGTAATATCCCTGGAAATTCTAAGAAAATTCCTTCTATTGTGGAAAACATGATGCAAATTTCTATTTCTAAATTTCTAAAAAGTAAAAATTTATCATAACAGATGTTTAAATAATTGCGTACTCTTTAAATATTGATTAAATGTCCACAAAATAATTTTTAAAAATTTATTAATATCTTAAATGAAAAATAGTTTTAAACAAAAACACTCCCTGCAGTAATAATAATTAAATCTTAATTAATTACGCAATGTTTCCATAGAAAATTATTCTACAATGTAAGTTTTATTTATGTCAAATTTATTACATTAAAAAATTCAGAATATTAAGTTATGAAAGATTATTTAATATTCTAAAGCATTAAATTTCTGACAAAATCTTAAATCAATATTAACAATTAAGTTCTACTTTGTCAAATTTACATTTGACAAGATTTTTAATAACGTTTATTTATTACAATTTTTTATTGAGATGAATTTTAAGTTTTTCTACAACATTGTACTAATAATCCAATTATGCAAATGAGGAATAAGCAATTTTGTTATATGTTTTAGAGGACGTGTTGCTAATTTCAAACTGATAATTATTATGAAAATAGTTGAATTGTTTGATTAAAATTATTTATGATTAATTAGTTATAACATAATAACATTTTTTTTTAACTTAAAAATTGTTTTCAATAGAATGTTTATTAAAAATGATTTTTTTTCAATTCAAAATTTCTTGCCTGTTATCTGTGGATATGAATTGCACTTAAAAATTTCTTCAAAAATCGTGATGTGGGTTAAATGCAATTACAACAATCTGTGGGTATTTTTCTGAAGTTTTATGTGATTTTAATAAAATCACTACCAAAAATGCGTTTTTTTGGGGAAAAAAGAATTGATATATCTTTGATTGTTAGAAAAAAAAATTCTTTTTAAAAATATAGAAAGAGTCAACTTGTGTGCGATTGAAAATGTCAATGTTTTACAAAAATGAACTTCTCCTTCATTGGCGCAACAACCCATGTTGACAAGGCTCTCTGCCAATAGGCAGAGCGAGACATGAGCTCACCCCTACGCGTAACGCTTTATAGTCATATTAGACACGGTTCTACGATTTTAAAAATGGATTCAGAACCACTCCAATCATCCAATTCCACTGAAGGGACTCGAACCCGAAACCTAAGGCACCGAGCCAAAAATGAACTAGTGTATGAAAATGGCCTGGAATGGCGTTATAGATAAGAATTAAAACCCTTTGTTGAAGACCAATCTAATAATTAATTCCTGTTACTAATCAAGATTTTCATTCTGTTTAGCAAATATAAAAATCTGTATATCTGTCTCTCTTGTTTTCACCATAGATTATAAACGCATATTTCTTGAATACTAGATGGATTATCTATAATAATTATGGATAATACTTGATGGATGATCAATTTATACATCCGTGCCCGACGTCAAGATCAATTATATGCCTTCAGCATATGACGTCAGACTCGGTTGTAAGACGAAAGTGAAACTGTGACAATCAACTGTGCTTATCTAAGCAGGGTCAATGCGTCATTGAGGTCACTTAAAAAGTGAAACATAGAATCTGTTATATTAGATATTCCAAGATGAGTGCATAAAGAGTTCGCAGAATATAATTTAATTGTTCTGCGAACACATAACTATTAACTCATAAATAAAATAGGCAATGCCTGTCCTATATTCGCAAGAATAATATTTTAAAATCAAAGTTCATTTTTCTCATAATTTCGACAGTTAATTTTTGAATATGTGGGTGCACACATAACATATTTTTTTAATACATTTGTTTTTCACTACTTGGGCCATTATAAAATAAATATATTTTGTAAAAGTGTGATAAAAGTCCTGGGCCAATGCAGAATGCAAAAATGTTCAAGGCGACCGCTTGCGGGTTGGCATTCCTTATTTAAAGAATGAATACAAGTTTTAAATTTATTACTGCGTCCAAAAGTAAGACAAATTTTAAATTTACAATTCCCGGGGCATGTGGAATTTCAATTTCTCATTTCTTTTTTAGGTTGCTGGCACTGTGGTTGACATCTGTGTGAAATTTGACGTCAAAAATATTAATTAGTGTTTGAGTTACGCTAGGCTTTGTGAGACGCTAAAACTGATTCCGGCGATTTTTGAAATGTCTGAATTTATTGTGCAAAGAACTTGCATTCAATTTTTTTTGCGGAAACGTACAGAATGTTGCAGAAAGCATTCGGTGAGCATTCCTATATCTGAAAGAAATGTTTAGAAATGGTATAAACAGTTCAAAGAAGACAGAGAACAAATTGAAGACTCAGAGCCCTCTGCTCGACCATCAACCTCAACAGACGAAGCTTACGTCCAAAAATTAATTTGGGGTTTGCAAACCGCTAAAATTAGAGACCTTGCTGATGATATTGAAATTTCAAAAGGATTGGTCAATTCCATTTTGGGCCTAAAACGCGTCAAATCTTGATTGGAATCTCCGAAACACTGAATGCGCCAACTCACACTGCATTGATTCTTCGTGACTTTTCGTAAAATCTGGAACGCATATCATTCCACAACCACCGTACGACTACTGGCTATTCCCTGAACTCAAAAGACCACTCCGGGGTCACCATCGATTGAAGTGATTCAACGTGAATCGTCGCGCACTTTGAAAGCCGTTCCTGCCGATGACTTTTTATCTTGCATTAAAGATAGGAAAAAAAGTTGCCATAAGTGCATTGTGTCCGAAGGGCGATGAAATAAATTTGAAGAATAAATAAAGATTTTTTTTAAAAAAATAATTGGCCTTACTTTTGGGCACACTAGTATTTATTGGAAATATTTTACGATTTGCAACAGTTAATATAAATTATTTCAATAGAAAATGTATAGATTTAATATTTTTAGGGAATTACTTTTGTATTTCAATATTAAGTCACCAAAAGCAATGAACAATACGATAAAAAAAGAAGACTTTCCTTTTTGAACAATAAATCCTTTTCTTCTGACCGCCCGTCACCACGTCTGGTGCAGCGCCCAGGATAACCATAAAGGGCAGGCTTCCCATTTCACGGATCTGTGACGTCTCAAAATATCACGGACCTGAAAAAAAAAAAAATGGGCCCATTTCCACGTCTGAGAGTCGCGGGGCCAGGGCACCGTTGGGGAGCAAAAATTTCACTGTATTATTCCATTGAGGGTGCTCAGCCGGTTAGAATAGCCACTGATTTTGGTCGGTATAGAGTGCTTTGATTGGATAGTAAAGCCATTTTATTAGACATCGTCCGAGAAGATGCTGTTGTGGATTAATTTTAATGAGTCGGAACTGAATACTTGAAGAAGCAATTCTAAGGTGCGTCATTCAAAAAAAAAAAAAGAAATTTAGAAATTATTCAAGAACATTAGTAATTTTCGAATTATTAATTACTACACGTTCTTAAAGAATATGATATTCAGGTAAATGAAACTGGTATGGCTTGTAACAAGTGATTCTTTAATAAATGGATTACTGAACTTATTCATTGTTGAACTTGAGTTAATCTAAAGAGGTTTTTCAAATAGTTTTTTGTTTACTGACTATGGATTTTTTTTTATATATATAAGGCATATAAATATATAATAGATATTGTTTTT